>BGPR01010221.1:36375-53537 GCA_013235015.1 Araneus ventricosus | reverse complement strand
TATACTTAACCATTTTAGAGTTAGGGCAATTAAATTTGTGATAATTATTTTAAAAACATTTATGCACAGATGCATTTAAGTGGTGCTTAAATGTCGGGGTTAAATATTCATTTTACAATTGCAATAACTATTAAATATACAAAGAAGGAAATAACATTGAAAAATATTTGAACTATCGCTTAAATAAGAAGGAAGAAACAAAATCAAGAAATTTTAGCTCCAAAAATTTAACCTCTTTGCAAGAAATAGCATTGTAAAGTCGAGTAAAGCATAACATAGTTTCTCTCACTTTTTTGAAACTCTTTTAAACGATGGGATGAAGAGAATCTTGCTGTTAAGGAAACTTTTAAGAAAGCACTCTTGCATCATAAATAGGGAAAACGAAGTCTTTTTCAGTCAAGAGGAAAGATTTACAACCACTCGGGGCTCCTTCCAAACTGAAATTTCGCGTTATAAATTTGAGGAACGAAAAAGGCAAAGCAGAAGGGTTTCTTTCGTTCGGCACAGAACATAAATCTCATAAATAAAAATAAACACGATGGGTTGAAAATAGGCTTCGAGATGCCGACAAAGCCACTACTATTCACAAACACAAAGAGTTTAGTGCTTGCAAAACCTAATGACTACTCAAGGGAAGAAAAATTTTACTCTCGAATAAGTCAAACGGACAGTAAGTTGCTTTGTGATAAGTTTATGGAAGATTTGATCCAAAATTTAAAAGCTTCTTGAATCAATGCATGCAGGAAGAAAAGACTATAATTCATTTGCTTTGTTTGTCATTGGTTTCTCTGTATCAATTCCTGTAAGTTCGGATAACCATGCTAAATAGAAAAGTTGAACTCTTTGTATTTTGTGGGCAGATCTTTTGGGTATCCTTATGCGTTTATATTTGCTCATTCCATTGTTTTTGAATCAAAAATCTGTGCAATGTTTCAAATAATAATTATATTTTCATGAATAAATCCAACCATGAAAATTCCTATTTTATTTAATAAAAATTTTAGGTCTGCTCTAACCTTATAATATTAATAATAATTGGAAATATAATGATAATTATCAGTGAAGATTATAAATCTAATGTTATATCACATAAATAAATGCATTTTATCTACAGTTTTTTAATTGCAGAAATAAAAAGAGTGCTGGAAACTGCTCAAATCTGATGAAACATTTTGTTGTAATTATTCATAATTCTCCTTCCCATTAAAAGCAATTGTTTGATGGAGAGTGTAAATAGTATTGAGAACTAGCCAAAATTATTGGTTAAAAATTTTTTTGTGATTCCATATTTGTCAAAAATAAGGGGAAAGTGCTGTGCAAAATCGACCTTCGATATATCAGTGGCTCTATTAATAGAAGCAATTTTACCCAGAAATTAGTGTTCAAAATTATCTTTCTCGATAGTATCTATGTTTTTCTTTATGATGTAATAAATTTGAGTATTAATTTATCTTGATTTCTAAAGCATTTTAATATTAAAATTTTAGAGAATTTCAATAAAGTTTAATATTTTTTATTCTAAGACTATCTGCCTTCGGCGACCAGCTTGAATATAATTTCAACTGAATCTCTTATGTATAAATTGATATTCATGGTTCCCTTAACGGAGTAATTTTAAATTTTGATAGATATTTAACCCACGTTCTTTCAATAGCCTTTCACCTATTCTGTTCTTTACCTGCTTGAACGTCCGTAATGGAGTCGAGTCACTTCCTGTGTCATATAGCATTCATTTGCCCGTTGTCGGCATCAACTTCACTTTCTTATTCCTCTTGCAAAATATGCATTTGATTTTAAATTTAAAATGTCGCGGCACATCTTACGTCCAACAGCATATTAGCTGTATGAAATTATGCCAATTAAAACATATCATTAAACATTAAATTATTACCTTAGCTTTCAACAATGAAAAATAAACATGCAAATAAATATTTATTTACACAATCAAAATGGTTTGAATCATGTTGCAACAATGAAAAGTATCGTTATAAATTATGCCAAAAAATCTTTTTAAAATGTTATTAAAATTAAAGAAAAAAAAATTACGGAAACTTAATTGATATCATTGAAAAGGTAATTTTTTGCTATTTCAGATGGCGTAAAAAATGTTTGTGCTGCAAAAATAACTAACTAAAATTTAATTTAATTTCGTAATAATCTTTTTTTGATATAAAAGGTTTTCAAACAAAATAAATAATCTCATAACTAATTGTATAAAACTGTCCTATTCTAATAAATTCTCGAAACATATGATGGATAATTCAAGTTTTTTATTCACACATATTCAGTCTCCGCAAAATTTCAAGAACAAGGTTTAATCTTTAACTTCCTGATCTAATCAAATTTTATGTACCTGTATATATTTTTGATTAAACTCAAGTAAGTAAACTTCTCTCCTGCTTGTGAAACCATATGCGAGTCAAATTTTCGAATCCTGCATTGAAAGATCGGATTTCGGATCCTTCTTCGAGCCATATTATTTCGCTTTATCGCCCTGCTTCGCGGGTTTAGGAATGGATCGCCACTCGGTGACAAGATGAAGTTGACACAATATCTTGGGTACGCGAGTCGATGCAAACCATTACTCAGAAGCTTTGTTCGAGCTGAGGAATCTTGTGAAGATGTTGGAAAATAGATAGGTCTGGAATTGTGTAAGTGGTAGTTAAGAATTGCCAGTAAATTAATCCGCTGAAGCCAAATATATTGGTGCTCTGTTTTAAAATTTATTAATATTACCTGTAGCATAAGTCGATTAATTCCTAATTGTCTGATTAATTTTTGCTACGCAATTTGATTAAAGTTTCCTTTTGTTGTTTTATAGAAAGGTAGTATGAATGGAGTAAATATTAAGTAGAAATATAGAAATATTCATACTGGTGAAAATTTTGTTTTTATGTCTAATATTAACTCTATGAGGCCTAACCCGCCTCAAGCCGCCCCACTCGACAAAGGCCGGACTCAAGCGGTTTCGGGCGACTGAGTGAATTTTAAGGAAGAAAAGTAGTTCCTTTCTTTGTTGACAATTGATCGCTCAATCTTGGTGTCGTCCTCCTGGAATTTCTGTACAGAAAGGGAGGGTTCCATTATCTTTCGGTGAACGAAAATTTACTCCAGTTTTTGACGTACTGGAATTCTCACTCTAGCCGGGTTCAGAGAGTTAAGGAATAATTATTACATTTTATATAAATTTTACCTTTTCACATCACATCACACAGTTACTTTTAACATTTAAAACGATTCAAGACATAAATAAAAATTAATCTTGACTTTGATTTATATTTAACAAAACGTGCAATTCGTCTACAGATTTTCTGAGATAAATTTCAAAGCATTGTTTTGCTTCTTATTTGCTCTTCTTCTCTTCTAGAATTATTCTATGAACTTCGTTTCTGAAAAGTCAAATTTAGGTTTCTGAAAGCACTAAACAAAATATTATCCAAATGCAAGATGACATAGTAAAAAATAAAATTAATAAACTTAGAGAAAATGAGCAAAGAAGGCATTTTGAATTTGCCATTTTTAAAATTAAACATCTTTTCTCTTTCTACCCCTATTATATTTCATAAATTCTATTATGAAAAATCTGTAACTTTATCAATTTAATTACTCTAACAAAGTTTACTGCAATCAGTAAATTTTGTTCTACTTTTGATATTCCAAGTGTTACTAATTGCTATGTTTACTACGCAGATGGAATTTATTAAACTTATGCCGTCCTACTATGAAATTATTTTAGATATTTATTATTTCTATATTAACCAGTTCGAGAGTGACGGGACATCTAATACATTCAAATCAATACATATTTTTTTATAAAACATCATCCTTGAAAGTATCAAAGAATATAGTTTTAAATTCTAAAGAAAAATGAATTTTACTTCTAACACAGAGCTTCTGCATATTTGATAATGCTTACATATAGTTGTTTAATATTCAGTTCGGGAATAAGCTATTGTGTGTGTGTTCTTAAAAGAAGTAGATGTAAAATATTTCACTTGCATCAGGGCAGTAACAACAAGTCTCATTCAAGCACTCTCATAGACTGAAATAAAATAGAAAAGCAAAGCGAAATAGAATTCAAAGGCAATCTTCTGTCAGGTAAAATATAAAGCAAACTACAAAAGCCTTTAGTTTACTTGATCCGTTATCTTGAGTCTCTAGTGAGCCATTACATGCAATCCTCAGACTCTGGTTTAGAACGATTTATTTTTCCAAAGCCAGTCTTTTTTAGGTTATAGTATCATCCACAATATTTTATTGCAAGATAACCAACTCAATGTCCGATGATTCGGGATAGCAATTACTGCAATTTCAAATATAAGGGGAAAATATCATTTTACTGTTTTTCATTTGGCTCTCAGTTTATACTTTTATTGAGAGGAATTTAGTTTTATTTATTTTTCTTTGTAGATTTCTTGAAGAACTAAAGCTTAGTTTTATTGAATGAAACTATTATATTGTCTTTATTAAGGACAACGTTTTATATGATGTTATTTTAGCCATTCTTTTTTCTTCCTGGAGAATAGTAAAAATAAAAGCTGAAAAAAACGACTTTTCAATTTGCAGCTGAGTTCAACGAATCATATTCTCAGTGATTGTAATATTTTCTTCCGAAAAAATTGTTTTTACTTCTGGTAATGTCCGGGCCATTCTTTGTTTCGCTTATAAGACTACTTTCCCTGGAAGAAATCAATTAGATCACATAGTTTCCCTGATCATTTTCGAGAAAAAAATGAGATAGAATTGTATCAATTTATATTTAATATTAGCTGATCAGTAACTTTCAGAACCGCAAAATAAAATTATGGGTTAATTAATTCATCCAAAATTTCATTTACAAGCAAATTGATTTTAAATTATTTAAAAATTCTGAATTAATTTGGGAATTTAATTTTTTTTAAATATATCTTAATCTAATTTATCTGTTAACACTAGAAATTCATTTGCGACGTTTTCAAGAACTATCTATATCACTTTCTAATTTGTGGTATGTAATGTTTAAAGCATTCTATAAGATATAAAAAAGTACGTATTATAGACACTTTGAATGAAAATCCTACAATACAAATAATGACAGGAATTTAAATTAAAGATAAATTAATTAACGCGCTACTGTGTATAGACGCTATGAGCCAATTTGTTTTCTTCTTCTAATCAAATAAACTTCCAGGAAAGATAATGCCACCAGCACCGGTTGCGAACTTACCGAGTAGTATACGTTAGATTATGCTCAAACATTCGATTTAATCGCGCGTATAATAAAATTGACATGTTGATCAATTTGTTATAAAGGCCACTTGGTATTGCAAATTCTAGTTTTGTTTTACAAAATTAGCTTCTAATGTATGCACGTTTTATATATACATTGTAATAATTATTCTTCTAAAATTTAATTAAAAGTGGAATTCTGTGACCACATCAATAAACAATGAACTTTGACACAGGATCATCTCGTTTCTTTTCAAACAGAGTTTTAATGTTTCATAAGATAAAATTACCGCATTAATGGAAAACACAGCCTAAAAATGTATGAGAGGCTAAATGCGTAGCAGACATAGCTACTTAGACAGTAAAGAAATTACTGGATTAACAACTAAAAAAAATATTTCTTCAGTAAGTTTTTTCTTTCCTATTTATAATTGCTCCATCAATTTTTCCTACAAACGTCAACAAGTTTGATATCTTTTCTTAAAACTTAAATTTTAGTTAGAGTTTTTTTAAAAATGTGAATTAATTTTTTAATTTTACTGAAGTTATGCATATCCAATTGTATTTGCTTTCGTATGTTGATAAAGATAGTAGCATATTTTCAGATAATTGCTCATGCATCAGCAAAACAACTTATTACTAATGGCATTCTTGCCCTTTTATTTTTAAAATGTTTCAATTTTAATGCACCTCTACTTCATTGTTAGAAGAAACTAACTTTAGTATAAATTTGGATTTTCAGGATTAACGGATCCTTTTAACAAAGAAGCTCGTTTATTTTTAAAAGGGGAAATTATTTCATCTGTACGGCATACTTATTTCTGAAAACTCCTTTAAGAAAAATAGAGCATAATATTTGTAACCCATTTTTTAATATTTACTGGCCTCTCTGCAGTAAAAGATGGTTCATTAGTTACGTTTCGTTGTATTTCAAATCTGTTTTTTATATTAAGAAATTAACGCCTTGTCTTTTAACTGCTTCCAAAAGAAATCGCACTAGAGTGAATTTATTAGCTCTTTAAATATTTCTCTTAAAATGTTTGCCATCTTAAATATCATTTTCCAAATGTGTCTCATTAGCAGTCTAAAAAAAGGAGATCTATTAACATTCTAAATATGTCTCCAGGATGTCATTAGAATATTTTTTTTCTTATTGGAAAATTCAATTTAGATCCCAGTTCTTCAGATTTCTTAAAGATCATCTTATAACTTGAAATAGGATTTATAAAAACGAAGTTTATTCTTAATGTTAGAGATTGAAACATGAAACCTTAAATGATAATGTATTTGATAAAAGCTATCATTAAAGCTTTCTATTCTTATACTTGAGATAGGTGTGAATTGCTAAACAGCAGAATGGAAGATTGATTTCGGCATGGTTCATAAACTAGAATTGTTCCTAACAACTCTCATACACTAGTAAGAAGTAAATTTAACATAACATATGAAACTGACATAAAGTGTTTTATTTGTTACGACGAATAAGAATTATTGCATATACTTTTTTAATTCATGCAATTATCGTTTTATTGGATTTTTTATTAGATCAGACCCAATGAGATATTTTCCTTCATCATTACGTGTCAGTAGTTACGTTAATAAAATTAATTTAATGAACAAATTTCAATTTTTCCAGTGGTTGCTCAAAAATTTCTTTTAATTCAGCTCATGCCTGAGAAGTGAAATAAGTTTCATATTCTATTATCTTTTATTTAATTTCAGTGTGAATACTTAACTATGTTTTTATTTTGCTTTCTGTTAATAAAAATTATAATTACATGTGAGTCAACGAAATTTAGTCTTGTTTTACCGTAAAATAATAAAAAAAAACATTTGCATTTGCCTGTGAATGGTTCAGCTTCCGAGCAATATTATTATTATTATTTTACAAAATATGATTCAAAGCCATTATACGGTATGAACAAAAATTATGAATTAGCTTAAAGATGAAAGGAAAAACCTTTATTTCAGCGTGTTAACTAAGATAAAATATGAAATATTTTTCACATAATTTAATGGAAATTGCCTTGTATATTACAAGGATTTAAAATTAAAACGAAATGCATATTTACTAGGGGGTTACACCCTTTACTAGCTTCGCTCGTCAATCCCCAAAATTCACGTTGTGATTCTTTTGGATTTATAAGATTTGTGCAAATAAAAATTATTTTCATCAAACAGAAATCGGGCACTTAAAACTTCTTGGTACACACAATTTAATACTTCAACAGTTTCATTAGCCCTAACTTAATTCCAACAAACTTCTAAATATCCACTCTTCTTAATGAATTGTAGCTCATAAAGCTTCTCAACATGTATACAGACTCACTGCAATAATGATTTAGCCAAGAAAGTTATAACAATTCTCTCTGTGTCGTTATATACGTGTTAAAACCTCAGAAAATTTGAGTTTTCGGAAAGTTATTTAACCTATTTCACAAACTTTTAGCTTAAAAAGGACAGTTTAAGGTAAAAAAGGCTTTAAAGACTTTCAGATTCACTATTAAAAATCATAACTCATAATAATTATTCACTTTTCCTTTATAAAAGTAATAAAACAGCTTTATTCAAAATTTAAAAAAAATCTAAAATCCTTGCTTTTTACAACAAAATTTTAAACATGCTCTTTTTCAATTTAATTGTTGCTCAGAAAAACTTCAACACATGTAAACCCACTCACTGCAATAGTTAACAGCCAACAAAGTTATAACTTCTATCTGGGTAGTATGCTATTTATGTGTTAAAACGTCAGAAAATTTGAGTCTTCGAAAAATTATTTACCCCATTTAGCAAACTTTTAGTTTAAAAAGGACAGTTTAAAGTGACATATGGCTTTAAACATGTTTAGATTCACTATTCCGAATTACAATCCATAATAATTATTTACTTTTCCCTATATAAAATTAACAAAATAGCTTTTTTTTCCAAATTTTTTAAAAATTTCTAAAATTCTTGCTTTTCGCACCAAAATTTTAAACATGCTTTTTCCACACTGAAATAATGATCAGAAAAGCTTCGCTACATGCATAAAAGAACAGAGTCCTGTCACAGTCCCACAACTATCTTTTGTAGCTCGGAAACTTCGTTCCGTACACAAAAACGCCTGAAACTATGTTGTTCATTCTGATTGGACCATCTTAGGAAATATTCCTCAAAAGTTTCATTTGACCTATCTTCGCTTTTTCGACGATTTCGATTTATAATTAAAACTGTCTGGCTTAAACTCATTTTGAAAAATTTCGTTTGTCTCAGATCAAATTAAGCTAAATTCGGTGAATCGAATGTAAACAAAACAAATTTGCGATCTGTTGCCAAACGGCGATTAAGAAATTCGACCCTTTTTGACGCCACATAAGAGAATTATATATATATATATATATATATATATATTTACAAGATATGGAAAGAAAACTTCTGCATTTAATAAAAATGGAAATAGAGTGTAGTTCAAAAATTCTGTAACAATTCGTTCACCTAAAAACCTATCACTTTTCCTTGATTTAGCCTTCGATACTTCAATCAGAAACTTCAGTGTTTAAAGCTTGAATATTTCTGATAGTAAGCAAAAAATCCTCTTTTAATCATATGCACTATGACGATACATATTTTTTCAGGATAAAATTTTTTATTGGCTAATAGCAAGCTTTGTTCGAAGAATTTCTTAAACAAAGCATGAAAACACTACATCTCCTAGTGAAGGAATGTCGGCTCTGGTCAATTGCAGCTGTGGACATGACATTTTTTGAACGGCATCTGCTGATGCATAAAACATCTGCATAAATGACATGTTCATGTTGGTATTAAAATAAGGCTCTCTCTTGGACCTTAAAAAATAAGTTTATAATAGAACGTTAGAAAAAGATAAATATATAAGAATCGTATCCTCAAACCAAAACCTTCTTCACCTCGACACTTTTGATATGAAAATAGTTCTTAAAGAAGGATATATTTGAAAATCCTCGCACTATTTTATCCTCTTCGACTTTCAGTTCTTGTTGGTATTTTTCTTGTCTCCAAGTTCTTCAATGGTAGCCAATCAGAAGGCAGGAGAATATCTTTTTCCTTTCTCCCTGCCTTTATCTTTCTTTTATTTAGTGTGGCGTGACTTTCTATGAGCAGACAGCTAAGAATTTTGAAAATATTGGAACATATTTGAATTTATGTGTTCTAAAGAAATGCCGGAGAAATTAAAGCAATGCGCATTGAAATTTACTTAAGCAAGTTTCGAATCATTATTTCATATCTATATATGAAATAACTCATATATATTACAGGGACTTCTAACGAATATTGTATTATTTAAGTTCCTTTATAGTGATGAACTCATTTAAAATTAACAGCTGCGAATTAATCGCAGCAAAAATGGTATAAAGTGGTACTCTTAATAAATTAGTAATAACGGATGATAGTTCAAAAAGGAATGTTTTTTTTTTATTCCCTTGTAATCAGTTACTAGGTTTCTATTTAATTTGCTTTAAATATGATTCTACAAATAATAATAATAATAATAATGAGCATCTTGTATGGAAATATAACGAAAAAAATCCGATTTTTGTAAGTAATTTTTGCAATAAATCAAAATTATTGCAAGAATGCAACTTCGCGCCATATTTTACCTCTATTATAGTACAAAAGATGAATTTGCTTGACAACATAGAGCTAGTTAAACCTAACATCTGCATAACTATTATCTTACTATTAGGGTTCCTCATTGCTAGTCCACCGCACAGTGAAACTGAATATGAAGCCTTCGTTACTAAATGATACTGATGGATCTTGCATATCTATGTACGATTGCTGCTCCTCGAGTTTGCGTGATGGACAAATATGGTATTTTAATCTATCATTAAATTGCATTGCAATTTATTTAACTTCTAGTTCTTAGCATGAATTGAACATATCAGGTGCTTAAATATTGTCCGAAGGTCCTATAGTCATTTATAACGCAAAATATTTACAAAATGTACGAGTGGTTATGAGTTTTATTAACGGTTCCTATCTGGCGCTTAGACATTCAGATACTGCAGATATGAACTATTTATGTGCATATATACAAAACTAATCTGAGCTCTTTATGATAAGCCGAAGACAGTATCTTATTCTTACGGTTTCTTTGAAAAGGAATGAGAAATCTTGCCCTATTAGCTCAAGATATTGCGCGATATCTCTCCACGATGTTGCGACGTTATTCTGAATCTCGCACAATATTGTAAGGATATTGTATCAATACTCCAGGGAATTTGTGCCAATAGGATGTATACCGTTTTGTATACGTTCTAGGATATCTGCATCGAATCGGAGTCATTACAAGTAAAAATCATTTTTATTTCTTCACATTTTCATTTTAAATAATATCATTGGTTAAAAAATGAAATTGCAGTTCTTATCTCCATATTTACATTATTATTATTCATGTTAAAATTATAGAAATGTAATGCTCCTGATCAAGTTTGGACATACACTTCTCCTTTGGAATTGATTTTACATTGGGTAAACATTATCTTTAAAGATTGATTAAATTATTGAACCAGGAAAAAAGTTAAGTGTAAGATTGATTGAATTTTCCTTTATTTTCTAACGGGAATCAATCTTTCGGTAAAAGTACATTTTATTCACAGATAATCAAAAATTAAAAGAATAAATAACTATCTGCATTCTTTTACAACTTAATCAATATTTCAATAAAAGAGTATTTTTCTGCCAATGAACAAACACCAGAAAAGCTATAAAAGATTCAGTTACTGAGACAATATTGCTTCGTGAATAGAAATATAATTTTTAATTTTGAATGTGTTGTGGAAGTTCTGAAATAATCAATGGCTTCTACACCAAATTATGTAAAATATATGTACTGACAGTTAAAATTAAATTGTTTACCATTCTGACGGAGGACGTCAAATTTCCGTTTGTTAATTTCTTTCATAAGTAAGTTGAATTCTTCTTCCATATCGCAAATTTATTTCAAAGCAACAATCCCAGAAAAATATTTATCTATACTTCCTTAGAAATCCTAATTTTGTTTCAATTATTCATATGAATAGGATTCATTCAGCAGTCTTATCTTTTAATATCATTTCCGAACCAACCATGTTTCTTTAAAAAATGAACTATGGAATATCAATTCAGTAAAAAATATCAAAATGTAAAAAATGTGTTGATTCAGGATTTAACATGTAACAATTGATGATAATATTCTTAGTTTATTAAAGATATATAGATTTTACAAATAAAAAATAAATGTTTTAATTGCAGGAGCTTTCAAGTGCACTTCGCGTTATTTAATTAATATCAGCGATCTTGCAATTTTAACATCCGAATGAAGGTGGAAATTTGAAACATAAAAGTCCGTGTGGGGTCATGCAGCAACCCCTTTGTTAAAAAACACATACTCATTTGCCATATCAATTCAAACCCAAAACTTTACTTTTAAAATCATTTAATAATATATATGAGAGTTGCATTCATAAAAGAAAATAGAAAGTGCAAGAAATTATACTTCAAATAAAAAAAAATGATTAATTCATATTCGGATTAGGGATTTGACAACAAAATGTTGAATTGAACTAAATTAATCATTTTGAGTATTGCACTCTTGACATAAATGTTTATATGATAATGGCATGATTTTTGCAAACAAACCGATTGCACTTGTAACATTTCTTGGTAGTTTTTTATATAGAGTGTTATAGGACATACAACGCACCAACTACGCTTGGCAGAAGATAATGTAATTTTTTATGCTTACGAAAGATCGTTAAAAATAGTTTTTATTCCCCAAACAGCACCAATCGTGAAAATGGAAAAAATCTAAATTCAGAGAATATATACAAAAAACTTGATTTAAAAAAATCGACCACAAAATTCCGAATTCAGAGGAACCTAGATTAAGATCAAATTATCAAACACAGAAATATACACAAGCAAGGAAAAGAGAAGAGACCACGAACCCGAAGGAGCCCGCAAAAAAGGCGACTGTTTACCAGAGCTGGTTACAAAGTGAAAAAGAGGGTCAAAAAAATGTAGTCAAACAAGTTATGTGGTTACCAAGCAAAGGATAGAGGCTTTAACTGCGGCATACATGCGACAAAAATCAAATCTATAGACATTGTTTCGCAAAATAATGTGAAATACTATTTTTTATTAACAGTTTAAACAGATTATTAGATTGTCTCGATTTTGTCTTTATGTTTGTACAAATATAATTTATACGAGATAATTGAGTGATAATTGTGTTTTTGTAAAGACCAAAAGGTATTATAATGTCTACATTAAAATTAAAATCCTTTTTTTCATATATATCGACGCAAAATTGATTAAATTTATGTTTAATTTCCAGATCTAAAATATCCGCTTCAAATTAATTACTATTTGTTTGTTGAAGTAGCAAAGGCCGACGGATAAATATTTTGTTAAATATTATTAAATGTTCCATGGTTAAAAGCAATTATATCATCCACATATCTGAAAGCTCGAGGGAGTAAATGTTGATAATTGTTTTCATAATAGTGTAGAAAAAGTTTTGCTTCAATCATCCCTATTAAAATTCTAACATCAACAGACGTATGTATGTATGTCCTTCTATCTTCTCACGAACCACTGAATCCTGAAACAAGCAAAAAGTACTAAAAGACAGGAAATAATTCAAGGAATCCATTTCAACCATTGAAATTCTGAAATTACAATTACTTAAAAAGATATTAATTAAAAACGCGTAAATGAATGAAATTTTGTGCTGCCATCTATCGACAGCCCCTATAACTATGTGACAATATGTTTATGAATGAAATATTGTGCCGAGATTTATCGGCAGCTCCTATAACTATCTGTCACATCGGTTATTCTTACGTTGTTCTTACATCTGGGTTTGTATAAAAGTTTTTTTTTTAGGGAGCTTCCGAATTTTGGAGTTTTTATTTATAAACATCGGGAAAAAATCGTTTTCCTGCATTTTTTTCTCTCTTTTTTTTGTCGTACGGTGTTTTGCAACATTTACGTTTGTTGGGGAAAATATTAATTTTTATCCGTTTTTTCCCATTATTATTCAAATACCTTTTTTTCCATTATTATTCAAATACCGGAAAGACGAAAATATATGCTTCTGGTGTTTAATTTATTAGTTTGGTGTACTATTAAATCGTTTATCGTTTCTGTTTTCTATTTCGTTGTATTTTTTCTTTTGCAAAACAAATAGTATGCTAATCTGTTTTAATTTATAAACATAGGAATTCACGCGTTTTCATTCAAACCATACTGTTTTTAGGTAGCAAAAAGGCTAGAATTGAAAGTTTTAAACCAACAAGATAGAATTCAAAACAGATTTGCGTTTGTTGGGGAATCTTAGTGACAATATTTGTAGGGAAAAAAGAGAGTCGGGCATATGAAAAAATGTGGATACCGAGTAACGTTGGGCTATTAGCTATAAGGTAATTAAAAGGCTGGATTTAAAAATTTTAATTAAACAATATAGTATTCAAAGGAGATTTACGATTTTGGGAAAGTTAGTGACAAATTTTGTAGAAAAAAGAAACCGGAGGCGGGCATATGAAAATAAAGTAATAAAAAGACTAGATTTGAAAGAATATTTGCGTTTGTAGGAGAAAGTAAGTGACAATATTTGTTGAAAAAAAAAAACGGAGGCGGGCATACGAAAAAGTATGGATCCCGAGGCGTCGCGTGACCACACTTCTTTCCACCAGGGAATGACGCATTATTCGAGATAGTCCGTGCAACGCCGGGCCACACAGCTAGTAGAATAAAATTAAGAGCCTTGTGGAATACCAAGTGATTGGAGAAAAAAACTTATATATAAAGTTACATGATAAAGTAAGTAAATAATAAAGTAAAGTAAGTAATAAAATATGTAATAAAGTATATAAGTTTATAAAGTTATTGAATACGCGAAAATGACATATTTTATCCTGATAGTCAAAAGGAATATTAACTGCCTACAAATATGCTTTTGCAGAAACGTAAATGAGTATACCTTTTATAAAACTAATTGATTGCATATTTAGCTTATAAAGCAGAATTTATATCGTTGCGATCAAAACATAAACGATGGTTATTGAATATCGAACTACGGAGAGCTCAAAAGAAAGGTAAAGCACAAATTGTTAGTTGTATTGTAAATTGTAACTTTCGCATTTAAAATCTTAAGCATTTTTCAAACAACAATGCAGCAATATTGTAAGAATTCTTATTTGTGAAAGCATTATTAATTTTTTTCCAGTATTCCAAACGTGAACAAAGACTCAATAAATGATAGTCAGTTTATTTTTAGGGACATATTTCGAAAGAAATACTATGCATAGAATTTTGTTTTTATTACCAGTAATCTTCAGATGAGCTCGCGTCTACGTTGTCTAAAATAAGAAGTCATAATCCTATTAAATAAAAAAACTTCTTAAATGATGAGACCCACGCATGTTTCTCGGTAAGACTTTTCAGAAATTGATGTTGTTCCTCAATATCACTTGCATTCTCGTGACTTATATTTAGTAATACATACTCTCTTGACGTATACTCCGACGATGTGCTGTTTCTAAATATATTGTCTCTTTTCTTTCAGCGCATTTGTATCTGCATAATTCATGTCTTTCTTATTTAGAGCAAAGGTTAATACAGAACATAGCACAAAGAGCATTACGTTTGAAGACATGAAGTCTGTAGTTTCTACGAGAAAAATACCGAAACTTCAGTAGCTTTTGTTCTAAATCAAATTCCCAATAGATTATAGAAACAGCAAAAGTCGTTCTTTCTGCTTTCAGATGTTGCATGTTAGGTAATATTTGCTTCAGTTATCTTTCTAATACGAATTTTTTCATTTACCAGTATATTTCAATATAACATAACACCACTCCATGCCCCTGCAACTATAACCATATGGTTATTTAAGCAGTGACGTGGTCATGAAGTGGAAGAAAAATCACAACACCCGAGGGGTGACCTCTCATAAAACTTGACAATTCTCTATACCACTGCCTAATTGAAAAAACAAAAAGTTTACAAAAATTTACAGGAGCATTAGGAAGGATTTCTATTGTGCTATACATTAAAAAAAAATATTTTGGAAACACCGAAAAATAAAACCTTGAAAATATATTTCAATATAGCAGAATTTTTTTATTCAAGGCTTTTTGTAGAAGCATTAAAGGGCAATTTTTTTTAAATAGATTTTAGCACATTTACTCATTCCGAATAAGTGAAACCTTGCTGTAGTTTCTAACAGAAATGAGAAAATGCCTTTATTGTCAGAATTTCCAACATAAATATATCAATATTCATTTCTTCTAATCCAGTTATTAAAAGATTAGTTAAAACAGAAACTAAATGACTTTTTGATTTCTTTTTCTCTAATAATATTGATTTTTTTACAATTCAGTAACTATTTACTAAAATACACAGAATTATTACACGTCACTTGATTTAATCTGTTTGAGAAAATCTACAGAAGTGTTTTATCATTCATTATAAATATTTAATAATGATAATGCTTTTTTAAGTTTAATAATAATTAGAAGCTCACACATTATAGTATATTATAAAAGCCTTCTGAGAGGTTTGCATCTCCTATAAAGCTATTTGACAAGAGTGAGAAAAAGAGTCATTAATCTGTATCAAAACTACGTTATTTCCCCAATGCAAATTATTTGAAAAGCGTGAGACCAAGAGTCATTTATCTTAGCAAAAATACTTTATTTCCCCAATGCAGATTATTTGAAAAGGGTGAGACCAAGAGTCATTAATTTGTAACAAAAATACTTTATTTCCTCAATGCAGATTATTTGAAAAGCGTGAAACAAGAGTCATTCATCTGTAGCAAGCAGATTCTTTGAAAAGCGAGAGGTTTTTCGTCGCAATTAAGCCAAAGATATTCTGAACTCTCTATGGCTGGTAACTGCAAGCATCTATTTTCTTCAATGTCGCACTCAGTGAAGCTAGATTTTTACAGCTCTGGGTGGTATGACTACCAAACTATTTCATGAGATTCAAATCGGCATTTCTATTATCGTATCGGCTGATTGTAAGACTGCATTTTTCCCCGTAGGCTGATTGACAAGTATTTTAGGTGTGGTCGTAATCTGTTTGTCAGTATCATGAAATAACAAAACGGTAATGCTGCCCGTATGTGGTATGATACGGGCCAAGTTCATGAAATAACAAAACAGTAATGCTGCCCGTATGTGGTGTGATCCGGACATAAAGTTCAAGCTAGAGAAGGTCAAAATATAAGTGCAAAAAAGATTCACATAAAAGTTGATGCTCCTTAGCCGTTTATTTGATTTCCTTTAATTTATTCTCTGTCAAAACATCTGCATATTATTTCACGAGTTTGGAATTAAGTAATATAATTATATCGACACAATATAATGAAATATTCAATATTTAAAAAAAAGAGTACCGAAAGGTGGATCTGATGAATGAAGCAGTACAATTCATATATTATTTAATGCCTTTTCTGAGATTTCTGGCTGTTTCAATACAGAATTTTGATTTAACTTACTTATTTTTTATTAAGAAAAACTCTAAATGGGGATAACTGAAAAAAATAGTTCAATATTACGAATCTAGTAGTACCAATAAAAAAATAGAGTTCATTAAATAAATCTATTTAATTATATATAAATAGAAACTTTCCTTTCCACCAATTTTCTAAGGCCTCTAAGTGATACTTTCAATATCACTTTGTGTTAGCTTAAAATACAATTTGCTTAAAAATTACATGGATCTCTAGAACAGCATTTTTAGGCATTTAATTAGATGCTTATATCATGAAAACTATGTCAAAGGAATACTAAGAATTTCTTCAAAAATAATACAATTGGGAAACAAATTGACATATAATGAAACTAACTTATATGGAATATGATTCCAGCATTCAAAAATTGGGACAAAAGAAATTACTCTGCGGGCGGGGGGGGGGGGGGGCGGGGGGGGGGGGGGGGGGGGGGGGG
>BGPR01010221.1:26153-36275 GCA_013235015.1 Araneus ventricosus | reverse complement strand
TAAAAAATTTAAAAAAAATTTAAAAAAATTTTTTTGTAAATTTTTTCATCCATACAAAAAAAAGATCGCACCTGCTCCTCTGCCCCCCCCCCCCCCCGAGTGAATCTTTGATTGTAGGTACTAGCCAAATATCCCAAGCATACATAGGAAAATGCTGGCTTGGATTGTATGGCTTTTCTAATTAGCAGTTAATACCCCTGACAGAATCCAATGTGTTAATCATTACTCTCCACAGCTATTCATTACCTTTCCTTCAATGGAAGGATAGGGTTGGAAAAATACGTTTCAAACATTCATTGAAGGGAACAGAATCATTAGGAAAAGCAAATTAAAACTCTCACGTCATTGCTCTGCTTTTAGGTTACTTAAAATACATCGTACATTGTTTTAGCGTGTTCCCATATCGACGGAAAAGTACGTACAAAACGCATAGAGGGCGAGTAATCCATTGGATTAGATACAATCTTAAGATTATTCTTATTGAACTGTTAAATGAAAACTATGATGAAAAAAATCGCACCTGCACCTCTGATGCATAAAATAGCAAGAATGGTTTTCAGGGGTCCAGAATTATTATGCTAAGTGTTTCCATAATTTTGTAATCTTAATAATATTGTTTTCTACGAAGAATATTTGATTTTGGTAGATTTTCTTTTAAGCGTATTGTTTCTCTCGTTCATCAATAATTAAGAAAAATTATAATAAAAACATTTGGAATTTTATTTATTGGAAATTCTTCTTTGTCGCACTTTTTTATGATTACTTTTATATTGCAACAAGCCATTTACAAAACAACCAACTTTTATAATAACATTGCTCAAGGTATCACATTAACACTAGAAATACGGCGTTTCCCGTATACCTAGAAAGACTAGGAACTGTCATTTTGACCGCTCTATTTTAAGGACCAAAAATAACATTTTTTTATCAAGATTTCTTTGGTAAAACCGGTCTTTTAACACATTTTGTTTTAAAATTTTACATTTTCTTAACATTAATTTCTCGCTCATCACTTTTACTAATTTAATAACATTTTTATGTGGAAGAAAATACAATATACATGCAATCTATTAATAATAAAATGCAATAAATACAAAATAAAGCACACCATACAAAGGAAATTTCTTTGAACGACACAACATATTTTAAATCTTTAATACATGCGATAATCAACTTCAAAAATGCATACATTTAAAGATATAAATATTACAAATTGATTTGCTTACATTATTCTTTTCTAAAGTTTCTACAAACACTTAGCTTTATCACTTTGCTTGTACAAAAGCCGCAAACTGACCTTCTACAATCACAACAAACTTCATAGTTTTATTGCAACATTGATTGATTTGGCATTGGTTGAGCTTCCTCCTTGAGAGAGTGGGTCCATCTTCTGTACCTGGAGTGAAATTGGAAAACGCAGATGTCTTAGAGGAAACATAGTTGTTTAGCAGCTCATCAGCTAAATTCAAAATATAATCACGACGCCTGATTTTTATACCAGCAATTTCCTTGTAAATTACACAGGCATTGATAGCAGCTAAGTCGAGGATATTGAAAATATCCTTTACCTGCCATCGTCGGGAAGCGGATTTAGTTCAATATTTTCTTGCCATCTGATCAAGTCCATCAACGCCGTATTTAGTCGAAATATGAAATTTAAAAACCTCAGCAGTCTTCTTTCCATTGCATCAAACTTCTAGTGTAGGATGTAGAGCGCTTAGAAATGGAAAACTTTTGATTTTTCTTTCCTTGGTATTCCGTCAGAGCAATATTATCGTGCTTGAGAACTGTGCTTGAATACAGTTCTCCCTTTGTGAGCTTGAATGACTCGAGTTCATCTTTCCTCGAACATTTCACACTGCCAGCGAGGCTAAGTCCTTTACTTCGTAATGATTGGCTAATTCCAACGATATGGAAATATTGTCAGCTGTAATGTTCCTTCCAGTTTTATGAAATGCTGGAATTGCCAAACGGCATAATGCATGTTCTCCAATGGCTCTACTTTAATTTCTTCCTAAAAATGGAAAGGCATTCAACAAATATTTTGACCGAACATCAACTGCTATCCAAAATTCCATCCCGAATTTACCCGGTTTATGCGGCACTTATTGTGTAAATGGGCGACGTGCCTTACTTGGGAATAGCTGTTCATGTACAGTTATGTTTTCGCTTGCTTTATAACAAAGCAAACAATTTTCAATACACGTGTTCCAGATCTCTGATACTAGAGGAAATTGGAAGTCTTTCGGATCGTGTTGATTTCAGAACAAACCTCAGATATTTCATGATTTCTTTGAGTCTATCGCAATCCATCGTTTCGTGAAAAGATTTTAGACCCAAAGCCATGCACCACAAATTGTTTATGGAAATGCTTTTAGATATAAAAGCTCCGCTGGCATATAGTAAGGAAATAAAAACGTCTAATTCGTCTAAATATACACTTCAATGCGGATCTTGTAATCGTCGGTGAGCTTCATCTTCTGTACACTGCTTTATGAAAAGCAGAATCTTTTCGTTTATGAGAAGTCTCCATGCGCTAGTAAAATTTCCAAGAGTTATACGCCCAATGGCAAATGAGCATGGTCCAGGGACTTCTATCGAGGCATTGTGCTGCTGCCGTCTTCAGTAAGAAACAGTATCCGAAGGAACTGTAGTCCACATCGTTCCATTTCACTTCTTCTTCATTGCTCTCGTTCTGAGAGAGAGATGTTTGCTCTTGACTTCTCTCAGTTTTCTATTTCGCTTTTAACTCCTTCTGCCTGAAGTGATGAAAACTGATGTTTACAGATGAATTTTCTTCATTTTCAGAATCAGAGGAAAGATAGTTTTGGGCAAGTTCCATAAAACATTTGTCCGATAAAGTTGGTTCTTTTCCATTGCTAGAAATATATACATCTTGTGACAAATCAGATTTTAATCCAGAAACACAATCGGTTTAGGATAAATTTTAAAACATTTTTAGAATTTATTTTTGCGACAGCATTTTTTCATCAATGGTTCTTCGCGACATCATGATAGAAAATATATGACCCAGCAAGCGAAGAGCGTCCAAAGATATAAATATGTTATTTCAATAAAACAGATGCTTCCAGCACAAAAGGAATTGCTGATAATTGCAATCTTCACCCTCCCCCAATCTCATTTATATTCCTTTTAATCGACTCATCGTCGCAAAAACAGTCAAAGAGTAGTGAAAACGACACAGTAGACAAAACAAAAAAATAGAGTGGAAAAAGTAGCATATGGTATGTTGTTTGTTCAGCAGTCAAAATGACAGCATGTCAGTCTTTCTTGGTATAAAAGTGGCGATAATGACAAAGCAAAAACAAATAATTTTTTCTTTGCATGTTCTTTATGGATAATTAGAAAAAGGCAATGAATGAATAAGAAATCGAATATTAAAGAAAGGAAATATGAGCATTTCAAATTCATTTGCGGTCAAAATGATCGCTCTTCGTCTTTCTAGCGGCGTGAAATCAATTTATGTGCATTCAGTACTATTCCAAAATTAACACATCTATAAAATATATTTTTATTTAAAAAAAATTAAGGGGAGTCAGTACTCCATATACCTCCAATGTTAAACTGGCCATTTTCTATGTAACTTTTCTCACATTCTATTGTAGATAGATGTTTGGAATTTTTTTATACAATTTAAGTAGACATTTATCTCTATGCTGAGGTTAAACTCCTACATAAATATAGCCTGGTGTTTTTTAAAAAGTTTTTAACTGAATGTAACTATGAATTTTCCAAAAAATGCCGTTTGCTAACAGGAGATCAGTATTATTAAAATTTTGTTTTGAAATATCAGGAAAACATTTTACATAAGTATATACATTTATATGTATAAAATAGGTGGTAAAAATTTCAAGAACATATATGAAGTAGATTTTGAGAAAAAGGTACAAGCACTTTCAAAAACCCATTTTGAGATAATTCAAGTTAAAGGTAATAATCTTGTATTACATTAATCTGTTAACTGTATATTAAAGCTTATTTTAACTTACTTCTAATATGAACACGAGCGAGAGACTTATATTGTTGGAAAGGTCTTGAAATGGAGATTTCAAATATATGAAAATCAAAACATCGAATTTTTTAAAGTATATTGTGTACTGACTCCCCTTAATGTAAAATATCATTTTTTATTCATAACCGTTGCAAAAAAATTTATTCATGTGAAAATAAATACAATATTTAAATTTTTCTGTTTCTTCCGGCCTTGAAAGCATTTGTGACTTTCTAACATATGTAATGATCCGCGCACTATGATTTGTAAATGAAGTTTAAAACAAACTTATTCAACAGTAAAATACATTCTATTTTAAAACATAACGTGTTTCTGCTGCAAAATTTGATGACATTCGATTTCTTTCTAAAACTGCTCCATCGATAATATTCAAGGCGATAAAAAATTATTGATTGATTTCAATAACAATATTATTAATTGATTTCAATAAGAATATTATTAATTGATTTCAATAAGAATATTATTAATTGATTTCAATAAGAATATTATTAATTGATTTCAATAAGAATTTTATTAATTGGTTTCAATAAGAATATTATTAATTGATTTCAATAAGAATAATATTAATTGATTTCAATAAGAATATTGTCTAAAGATCTGAAGATTCAATGCTAAACCTTAAAGTTCTGTCTGAACTCCACCCGGAAAAGATTTCATTTAATAAAGGAAGGAATTTCTTCAAATTCTGATGGAGTGTTTGTCCACTTCCAGTGACCTTCATTGATCGAACAGTCTTGGGCCATTGTTATGGAGAAAGATTCCTTCCTCCGACCCTCTTCGCTCCTGGAAAATGAGATTGACAGGCATAATTTGTTCCATTTTCTCATGGTTCATACGTCACCATCAGTTGTGAGTTGGATGGTCTGACCCCGTTTGGCTGTCGCTATCGATCCTAGTGGTCAGAAAAGTTTATTATGAGATATCTTTATCAGTGGCAGAATCCTTTTTGAGAATATGACAAATAGATTGTAGGTCAAGAAGATATTAAGTAGATGTGATTGTCAATATGTTATGTCAGAGCTCTTCATTTGTAATTGCATTGTTCTACAATGTCATTTTTAAGAGCTGTGCGGGATGGTTTGCCTCATGTTAAATTTATTAAAACAAACAGATCGAAAAACCTTGATAATATTTATAAAGATTCCTTTCAAATTCATAATCATTCAATATTCTCATGTAAATTATACATGATATAAGTTTAAGACAAATTTAAGTATTAAAAAATCAGAAAAAAAGTTATGCATGCATGTATTATGTATGTATCCCCAAAAACGATTTTTGCAATGACTTATCTGCCAGAAATTACAGAATTTTTCTGCTGTCTTAAATATCTGACTTACTTCAAATTGTGCTACATTTTAGCAGTTTTTGAAAAATAGGAACATAGGAAGGTTACAGCAGAATTTTGTAGAAAATTTATATTATGTTCTATGATTCATAAATTCATTTTCTTACTTTGGAAACAAACGAAATGGTTTTGGGATTCAATGACTTACTTTTTTATCTATGATATGCATAATCAGTCTGTTAATTAATGTCTTAAAACAAAAAAATTCCATTAAAGAGAGAAAAATCTATTCCAACTAAACTGTTATAATGCTTTATAAGGAAAATCGGATCCTTTACACTGACAATATCGATACTGACAAAATTTGTGCCTAAGTGCATCATAAATAATCATAACAATCACAGCTTATTCATTGTCTTTAAAGTATAGCATAGAAGAAGCAGTAAAATAGTTCAGTGATAACATTAATGCGTAGGAAGGGGAATACTCAAATCTTTAGGACAGCATAAAAAGAAAATAAATTAAATGCAGAAATGTAAAGCATATTTTCTGATTCTGCCTTCTTCATCTCGAAAAGAAGCAAAGCACATAGTTAAGGGAACTTGAAGAAAGCACTCTTGCATAATAAATAGAGAAAATAAAGTTTTTTTCAGTCAAGAGGAAAGATTTAGAATCACTCCGGGCCTCTTCCAAACTGAAATTCCACTCTGTAAATTTGAGTTTGGAAGGCGTGGAAAACAAAAAAAGATGTGCGCTTTTCGTTGGGAGAAGAGCATAAATCTCAATCAAAAGAACTAAAAATAGGCTTTACAAAGTCCATGAGGTCACTTCGATTCAGTTCAAAAAGTTTAGATCTTGCTATGGTGTAGTGGCTGCTCAGGAAGGATAGTAGTGTTATTCTCAAGGTTGCAAATGGAGAGTGAGTTACGATGCTGCTTCTTGATGAGTTTATGTAAGATTCAGGCTGAACTACGGAAGTAAGGGGTATAATACCTTAAGAATCTCATGCATAGAAAAATAATTGTATTGGCGTATTATCTGTTCGCTTATAATGAAAAGTTTAGCCAAAATTAAAAAAGATATAGAGAAACAAAACAAAAAAAAAATGAATTTTTGTATCATTATTCTATTTTTTTCCGCAGATGGAAGGTTTTATTTTTCTTAAAGACCTTTGTATATGCTAAGGATTTCATGGATATTCCTGAGAGAAAATGGCAACTTACGGTATTTTCGTCTCTACTTTTTATTGGATACATTCAGTTCTAATGTATACCCAGATAGCACGTAAGTTTGCAGCAAGTTTGATTTTGACTTGATATTGCCTTGTCATAGCAAATTTTACGCGTCAAACTTGAAGCGAACTTGCGGCAAGTTCACCGTGACAACTAGTGCCACCCTCTCTTGAAAAACCCATTCGCTACAATTTCGCCGTGACAAATAGCGCCACCTCGCTTGCATTGCAATCTTGCAGCAAATTTGCAAAACAAGCGTGATGCAAAGATAGCACAAAGATATAATTATCTTTGTCTCTGTTTTAAAAAAACATCCGATTTTTAATAGCATCTCCTAGACCGACCTTCTTTTTATTAATTCAATAAATAAATGATAATTTGTAAAAAAACTGACTTTTTTATAAAAAAAAATTTTGAAGCATTTTCCATCTTTTTACTAAATATAGCATTCGCACTTTAAAGAAAACTATATCGCCTTTTTCTGAATGTTGAAATTTTAGGGTTTATAAACAAAATTAAACCGAAAAAACAGTCAATGTTTGTTGAAAAATAAACTTATACATTTTGTCCCATTTTAAAGTAATTACTTTTGAACTCTAATTTCATAATTTATTCTACTAACGAAACGTAGTTATTAGCGAAAATTGCTCTCTCTTTGACTTGAAATCACATTCGCAACTCAAAAAATTAATGAAATCAGGAAAATAGTTTAAAATAAATCATATGCGAATCGAATCGAACGATGTATTAGCAGATTCTATCTTCTCCTCTCAGAGTTTAACTGGCCGAATGGTTAGAGCGTCCGCTTCCCGAGCGCTAGGTCGCGAGTTCTGTCCTATGTTGTGCTTGTACTCTGTTTCTGCTATAGTTTGCACTGCAAGCTTTCTGCAAGTTCGTCCTATGGTGACTTCGAGGCTTGCGTTAACTTGCTGCAAGCTTGTTTCACACTTGTCGTGAAAAATTTGCAGAAAGCTTGCAGATTTGCAGTGCAAGTCTGCTGCAAATTTGCTGCAAACGAAAAATTGCTATCTGGGTAAGGTGCATCCTAAAACTGTTATCGTGGTAATTCAAAAAAAGATATTTTAATGATTTAAAAAGAAAATACAGCCCCTATGATGTAAATAAATTTCTTCCTTCAGTTTCAACTGGTCAAGTGGAGAAATAATTGAACTGAATGTGGTTTATTCAAATAATAATTCCTGCAAATCATTCATTAAACTAATCAGTGTAGAGTATACAATTTGTTTAGTGGATTTCATTTTCTGGGACAATGTTTTGTTTTAAAGCTACAGCAAGGGTAGTTTTGAGCCGAACTCGTATATTTGAGCCACGGTCAGATGATATTTAAGTACTGCATTTTACAATTCAGGAGACAGCGCTGTCTCTAGTTTCCATGCCAAACAAACCAGAGGATGCTTTGCTTATCCCACCAGGAAAGATTTTACAGAAACCAATCCAGCATACAAACATCTTCTATGACATTAGGTCTCGGAGTTAAAATATTGAAATCCGACAGCCGAGATCGCGTCGTCACTCCACGGCGGTGCATACACGTAGGGATTGTTTTACTTCCAAATCAATCAGAAGACCTATTTCTTGTCACCTACGTATCAATTTCTGTGATATTCCGCAGTTTTCAAAACAACTGTCCTCCTATACAAATCTGGACATTTCTCCTTGCTTGTTATACGCTATTGTTTTATTTATGAGAAAATTGTGTTAAAGAAAAAATTTGATGCATAAACACGTGAATGCAATGCGGAATTTTTGTATTTTTCAAATTACGGTGTATATTTAAATTAATTACTAACGAAAAAGTTATTTGACTGTAAACAGATTTCATCTCCATGTATTATTGAATAAATTTATTATGTTTGTTAATGTAAGATTAAGATAATTTATTCGATTGGAAAGAGTATTTTTAAACTCGTATAATTATTGACTTTTCTGTTTTTCAAAACGTTTATAGAATTTTCAATTAATATATTTGTGCTGTGCAAAAATCAAATATACAATTTTGCAAACAAAGAATGCGTTTGAATAGAATAGTTGAAATCTTGTAATTAGATAAATAATTATTCCAAAATTAATTAAAGGAATAATTAAGTCAACCACCTACTCAATTCTATAATTAGAAAATACTTACTTTATAATTTCAGCAATTGCTAAAAATATCTTAAGAAATGGTTGCAAAGAATTTGAACTATTGACAGTATCTTAAATTATATAAATTTGGAAGAATCATCTCGAAATATGCATTTTATATCTTATTCATTTCAAATCGTATAAGAATTCTTTAAAAAAAGTTTTTTCTGTTGAGTTTTAACTGAAATGATTGTAGTTCAGAAGTAAAAGTTTTAAAGTCATTTTCAGGAATTTTTTTTGAATTCTTTTGTCTTATTTCTCAGCCGCAATATGTTGCTAGTTTTTAAATATTCTTCAAATGAAATAGAAAGAATGTTGTTAACGCTTAAATGGGTTCTTTTAGATGCCATGATTTTTTTAGAGATTCTCTTTTATTCCATTCGGAATATTTCATTTTAATACATATGTAAATTTATTTGTTACAACATGTTAAGAATAATATTATTTATGAAGCCTGGGTGAAAATTGAGAGAAAAATCTTCTGATTTTTCAAAGTTTTATAAAATCTTTGCATTTATATTTTCATTATGAAACGAATAATTTTATTAGTAAAATACATCGTTAGTTTATTTTACGGCGAATTGTGTCCATTCCCTGTTCTCAGTAGGCATATAATCAGTTAAATGGATCTTTTCGGCATTTCTTCTTCGTGAACACAAAGGAATTACCTCCGCTTTGCTGAAGTATCCAGAGTGAGTTGCCGACCGTCACGAACAGCAAATTTGGCCACTGTGGCTGGCCTATTATAGCCTTCATTATGAGCAGTATAACCCTCATTACGGCACCTCAGACACAGGTACCACCCGCCATCGGAGTGGAAGTAATTCAACACCACTATTGCAACCACCGGGGAAGGAAGAACCTGTTTACTTATCTCATTCCTGTATTTGAGGTGCCCCACGGTGAGATGTAATTTCTTCTAAAGAAACGAATAACGAACTTGACTACTGTATTTGATATTAATAGAATATTTTTTGTTTAATTTTGCAAACATCATTTTCTTTTATATCACTATCATATCCATCTAAATAATCTTCTAAATTGTTAGAATCATTGTTTCAATAAATAATACAAAACTTTATTAATGCATTTATCTTAGAAATATACTTTATTTTGTCCAAAGGAATAAATTCTACTTAACAAACATTATTTTCATATATATTTTAGGAATACGATAAAATTTGAAAGCAATTATAAATAAAAGAATAAATTAAATTTCGTCCACCGAGATACTAAATCTTTGCGGAGAAAAAACTATTTTATTTAAATGTCGGAATGACATAATTGCAAGTGTTAAACTCCATGTAATAAGAGTGAAAAAGTAACTAGAATGCGCAATTATACGCACAGA
This sequence comes from Araneus ventricosus, assembly GCA_013235015.1. Taxonomy (NCBI): domain Eukaryota; kingdom Metazoa; phylum Arthropoda; class Arachnida; order Araneae; family Araneidae; genus Araneus; species Araneus ventricosus. Next base: position 26,226 of record BGPR01010221.1, on the reverse strand, counting down.
AAGGTTCCTGATTAATTCCCCATTTAAACGTCGGAAAGACATAATTGCAAGTGGTAAACTCCATGTAATAAGA
>BGPR01010221.1:0-19055 GCA_013235015.1 Araneus ventricosus | reverse complement strand
GGCCTTCAACAAGTCGGTTGGGAAACGTGTTTTCTGAAATAGCAGATTCTCAGAGTGGAAGAGGTAAGGTATCGATCAATAACTGGAGAGATCCCATCACAAGAAGGATCAAAATACATCACAGTTGCATTCCTGGACTAAGTCGCTCTATGCCCCAGATCCAAACGCCATTTAAGACCATACCATCGTATGAAATCAAACACACATCAACACAAGAATGATCTGACACTTACCAAAAGACACACAAAAAAGGAATTAAAATTATCATACAAGGCATGAACAATTATAAAGTACTAGAAGATTTGTGCTTGTATAAGACGGGCTTCTAAACCTTCAAACATATCCCACTATCACAGATTTGCTAACGAAAGTTATAGTTGAAAATCTCTTGTGAATTGGCAGAGCGCTTAAGAAATAAAAAAGACGCATGGAAAACAGAACTGATGAATCAATTGACACTAACCTTCATTTAATAATAACCTTACTTTTAACAATTACATTCGTCTCGTCCGAGTAAAAATAATGCAAAAACCACTAACAGAAACAATGCATTACCAAATACAGAACAAAAAAATTGAAAGAAAACATTTGCAATAACATGCACCCCTAATTCAAATCAGTAAGTAAAGGGAGCCTTTTAGTATAAGAACGGTTAAGGAGAAAATATTGAATGCAAAATATATAGAAAGAACCCTTTTAACCAAAACAAAAGTATTCTACACTAACTTCCAACTGAGGAACTGGTGAGGAAAACGAATCAGCCTATATAAAAAAGAAATAAAACTGCTAACTCGGCTCGATTTATGTATAAAAAACGCTATGAATTAATTGCCACGAACTTTCGTTTTCATAAATAAATTTACTTTACTTTTACCGAGGGTATAATAAAAATAAAAAAGGAATAAAACAGATGAATTCATTTTATTGACCTTTACTCCAATCCAGCATGAATAGGTGAAATTTACGATCCCATAACTAATTTTTATTTTTGCTTAGGTTTAATAAAATAAACCTGTGCGATTTCTTTGACACCATATAACAGAAATCGGATTTGCGCGTTCGTTAATGACGCAGAGCAAGCAGGCGGAGTTATATTTAATTCCTCCCAGAGCACAATTTCTGGCACGTAGCCAAGCTAAACCACGTGACCGCTACTTCCACGCCAGTACAATTTTAATATAGTTTAATCGATTAAAATAACAACGAATCTGGTAACAACCCTTTGTATCACACCCAAACCAAGCAGAGAGACCCTTGCTTATAAGCCTTTTTTGATCTGGTTGCATACAACTTAATATCACAACATCATTCCGAGCTAGAGGTCCCTGCATTAAGATTAAGATAAAATTTTTATGCACAATTCGGTTGGACCGTTAGTCCAACATCTACAGTGATAAAATTCTTCAACAGACTGCAGTAATAAAATGAACATTAAATATAAAAAAAATTTATAACGTCAATAAAAACAATGAGATCAGCAGCAATAAAATCAATTTAGACATGTATGAAACAATTTCCTAAGCACAGAACAAATGTACTAAGTGCCATAACACCGTTTTGATTTCGATTCAAATATTTTGCCAGAAATAATTATCTAATTAAAGGACTTATTCTCACAAATGCGTCCTTAAACATCAAGTAATCATCATCAATAAATATAACAAGCAATAACCATCATTGCAAATATTGTCTATTCTAGAGGAAAGTCAATTGAGTGGTATATACTTACTTTTCAAGGCAAAAAGCACAATTTGATCTCTAGCATTTTTGGATCCAGTTGAAACTGGCTCAAAACTTGTGAGCGCATAGAGCCATACTGTCGGTTCATTCTAATACGACTTCTACTGCCTTCTAGAAGCTTTTGATTGCTCTATGAACCGAGTGCCAGCTACCTTCTGTCCCCCCTATAGAATAATTTCATAAAACTAAGTTATATAGAATTAAATGCTGGATTATAGGGATAATAAATTTGAATGTTATTGCATAGATATCATTTTGCATTAGAGAGAAAGTGCATGCTAGCGGATTTATATCCGTGAACGTGTTGAGATTTGATATTTTTCTAACATAAAGTTTTTCTCTCTCATGTTCTGATTTCACGCATAAATTGTTTTAAGGTATAATTGAATTCTGAAATTATTTTAATTTTCAGTTGCTGGTCGTAAATTCTATTCAGAACTTTATTGCATTATGTTTGTATTCTAAAACTATTCAGGCAATTTTGTTGACTTACATCTCTCTGATTTTCAGAAATTAGCTACAAAAAATTTAGATAAATATTAAAAAATATTCTAACCGTACAGTACAAATTCAAACTCAATCGGTTTTTTCTTTTCTTGTAATTTCTGTTTTCATTAGTGAAGGTACTTTTTTTAAAAATAACATTGAAACAAGTAAATATGAGCTTTCAGGTGAAAAAGATTGACATTTAAAAAAGATATATTTTTAAAAAAATTCTCTAAATATAATATGGGAAAAACAGTACGTACCTTTAACTCGAAGACAAGCAAAGACGCGCTAAATCCAAGAAGTACCTACTCTTACGTAAGGGATCTTGTGAATTTTGGTCAATTTTGTTATTGGTGTACTTTGCATGCTAGCGCACATCTGGAGGCTGACAAGTTAAATAAAATGTGCCTTTTATCGCTAAAATTTATGCTTGGAAAGAAAAAAGTACGGTAAAAAATTAAGTCTAATAGTTTATCAGGAGAACGTTATTTATTGGGAAATTACTTTATACAATTAAAATTATTTCATTATCTTATCTTAATTTCATTTCTTCAATTAGAAACGTCTCTGAACTATCAAGAGGAAATATTCTAATTTAATCATTTCCTGTATTACCTAGTATGTAGAAGAAGATATATTTATTTCATTTCATGATATAGACGAGAGTATGTGAGTTTAGTAATAGAAAATTAACACGTCATATTTATTTTTATGTGAACATGAGTTGTTCCATAGAATTTCAACAGTAATAAAGCCGATAAAAATTACAGCACATGTTTTAAATGTGCAAATCTAAACCATGGAGAAAGTTATGCATACTTTATAGGATTCTGTTATGAGAATGATGAGAACGAAATTAAATCTTGATACGGTAATAATTGCACGTGTTTTGCTGTTTAGATTGCTTTGTATTTGTTAAGAATTTGAATTAACCTTATTCGCCAATTCAATCTTTCAGCTTTGAAATATCTAAACAATCTATGTAAAGTAGAGAAAAATTTGATTTATTTTGTACAATGTCGTTAAGTATTAAAAATTAATTTCTTTTCGAACTATAAATTCACCATCGATTTAATTTTGTCTAAGGAATAATCTTGTATCGCCAACTTCATTATAATCATTTATGACAATATGAACAAAAACACAAGAATGTATTATATATATGTGTGTCACTTCAAAATATTCTGATGTTCTCAGAAGTTTTCAAATGAGGCACAATGAATATGAAAAAAAGATTAAGTAAGAACGCGGGGAAGGAGAGAAATTCCCTATTTTTAACAGCAAGAATTTGACCTAAAGACGGAATATACAACTTAAAATCGAGGAAAACCTAGCATGTTTTATTTCTCTACTTTGTTCCTCTTGAGGGAATTACTAAAGGAGAATAACAAACAGTTAAGGAAAAACTCTACGAATGCACTCTTGAATCATAAATAGGGAAAACCGAGTCTTTTAGAGTTGAGAGAAAAATTTACAACCACTCAGGGCCCCATCCAAACTCAAATTTCGACCTATAAATATAAGGGACGAAGGAAACAAAAGCAGAATGGCTTCTTTCTTTGCGGCTAAATCCATAAATCACAGCCGAAAACCCTAAGGACGGAAAATAGGCTTCGCGAAGCCCCCATATGGCTACTGAGATTCGTAGCCACAGTATGTGTAGATCTTGCAATGACCTGATGGCTACTTAGGAAAAACAGTTTTACTCTCAAGGAAATAACATGGACAGTCGGCTAAGATAGTGTTTCTTGAGATGTTTATGTACGACTTGAAAGAAACTTTAAAAATATGTTGTTTCAATGCATGCATGAAAAAGGAACTGATTGTTCTTTTTTATGCAATTTTATTTAACTTGACGTGTTTGAAAATATTGAATTTTGAAATAAATTTTTCTCTTACTTATTGATGTTTTAGAATTTTGATGTTTTGCACGCGATTACAATGAATTATTTTAATATCTTCAGAAAATAATTATCAATCAATTGATGAATTTATGTATTTAACTGTGGATTCAATATTGAATACACAGTTAATGGAATTCTAATGACAGGAGCAAACTGGCAGTGAATTTGAAAGAAAATGATTTCTTGATTCTATAATAATTTTAATACTGAATTATAAATTAAAGAAGATAAAGAGGAAAATAATTAAAATAAAAAGTATGGAAAGCTGAAAACAACCTTGATCAGTGATATGATTTTCAGTTTTTATGGACACACTTAAAAGCGTGTCTTTAAAACTTCGTTGTTACTTTTTCCAATGCTTTGTCACCATTTTAGAAAAAAGTCATTTTCAGGAATGACTCTTGTATGTAAGATCAGGAGGTGGATTGAAAAAAAGAAAGCTTTACTATTAGTCATAAGGATTTATTTTAATCCGACGTTTATTATTTTTAAATATCATTTATTTGCTAATAAAAAGGATTTTGAAAAAATTTATTATGAATAGTTAACTTGAAATTGAGTTCTATAGCAATTGAGCCTAACTCTACATGAATAGTTCAGTTAAGTTGAGTTTGAAATTGATAGTTATTTTGCATTGTAAAATGGGAAAAAATGCTTTAAATCCATAGAAATCAGGCTGTAAATTTCTTAGAATTGTATTTGGACGTTATATTAATTGGAGTGATTGATGAAACTCAAAAAATACATTTATTATCTTCCCAAAACATCTCCTAAAATACATCAAATTGATAGTGAAAACAGTTAATATTTATTAATTTAATCTAAATTTTGTGAAATGTTACGAGGCATACTATCTTCCATTACTTGTATTGTTACAGTAAAACAGCTGTATGAATAACAAGTAACTTTCCGAAATAAACGCAGTAATTTCTTTCAAAAATATTAGTTTTGCAATTCTGTCAGAAATATTCTTCAAGAATCAAATGGAAAGCAATAACTTAGTCGAATTTCATGTGTTCTATATTTTATTATATATAAGTGGTATTCTATTGCATCCTCGCAGATGACTTAATGCAACATAATTGAACATTTCTCATGTTCATGATTCCCATGTTCAGTTTCTCATGTTCATGACTCTCATGTTCAGTTTCTCATGTTCAGTTTCTCATGTTCATGATTCTCATGTTCAGTTTCTTATGTTCATGATTCTCATGTTCAGTTTCTCATGTTCATGATTCTCATGTTCAGTTTCTCATGTTCATGATTCTCATGTTCAGTTTCATGATTGATTTTTCCCGTACTAGGGAACCGCTTTTTAGTCGAAATACTTGATGTGTGAGACGCATCTTCCGATAAAAGAATGGATTAATAGCGTTAACTCGTGTGACGTCACAATTGAATTGTAAATGTTACCCTGCATTTTATTAACATCTAGATATAAACGCTCGCTCTCTTATGATATGCTATGATACAGTACTACAGAATGCAAATATAAGGCTCTCACTCGACTCAAAGACAAATTTTGGTAATTCTGCAAATCCTTTGATGCATTTACTTTTGTAAACGATTTTTTCAATGAAAATGAGAGTAATCGATTAATTATACTTGAACTGTGATAGGTTCCCTATGAAATTCCCTTATTTTCAAATAAGGCAGTCAGACGATGTTACATTCACTAAATAAATAAAATAAAGATAAAGAGCAAAGCAGCACTTGAAGCAACAGGTATTGAACAGTTGAATGAAAACCGTATCGAGTCAGCCTCGCAACTTCGCAACTTCTTTTTTTAAAATATCCGCTAACATGTTATGACACACAAAAAAATCCCCGATTTAAACTTTGTATAGTCATAGATTTATAATGACTTTATTTGTGGTACTTTCAGGTTGACAGACACAAGTGTCTCGATAGTTATTTATTTACATTTCTTGAAGCTTAAGTTCTTAGTGAACATTTGCTTATGATTTTTAAATCTTTTAAGATGAGACAATGCCAATAAATCCACTCTGGAATTTGAGTATTAGATCTCTACAAATATATTCCATGAATTGCATTTTAAGTTTCGACGGAAAATAGTTAGTTTCTACAGGCTGAAATGAGAGGGCTGATAGTTTCTGCGTGAATAAGTTTATCGATCTGTAAATTCTGAATTTTCTTACAGATAATGAGCAATATTCAGCTACGATTGCGATAATTAAACTGTTGTTATAGAAGGTAAAATCATTTTCTTATTCATTGCATACATTCGAATATAAATTTCGAGTTACAGTTTGAATTTAATTGATTTATAACGTTCAATTTGAATATAATTTGAGTCGTTGCAAATATTTTTATAAACATATTAAAGATATTTAGGACGATAATCTATTAAAAAAATGTAATGAGTAATGTTTCAAAATGGGAAATTTCACATGTATCGCAAATTGTTCCCAAAAATGCTGCCCTTAAAGTGATCTTGAACATAAACAAAACTTCCAAATTTTCTTTTCAGACATTTTGCTATTGTTTTAAACGGCTTTTGAATATTGAAGACAAATTCCGTAGAAATACTGTCGAATTCTCAATACATAAATAACAATTTTTTGTTATAAAAATATGACGGTTTCGAAGACGTACTGAAAAAGTCGGTTGTTCGCTTAAATATAACGGTTTGGCGCATAAGTTAAAAAAAGGGCGGAACTGACATTGAACAATTGCCTTTTCTTCCCTCTCTAATTTCACACATTCGTAGAGACATCTATTGAGGCATTGAGATATTTCATTCCAAATTTGTAGGTTCATTAAAACTCACACTGCATTATTATTTCCTTAATTACTTCGAACTACTGAAATTTCCTATAAGTAAATCGTGCGACATCACATTAAAGGTCACATATCACTTTTAAGACACTGAAATATATTATCTCTTCATTAAAAATCCACATTCTCCTTTCATTCTTCTCAAGCAAACATATATATATATATATATTTAAGCGTGTGGGAGAGATTTGCCAGGCATACACTGAACACTAGTTTTCTTTCTGCATTCTAAACTTTTTCTAAGAACTAAAAAATATTGGCTGAAAGAAAAACCCTAAAATACTAGTATGGAAAATAGAAAGTCTTTGAAAAAAGTTTATTTAAACTTAAAATTTATACTTGAATAAATAATTATCTCAACTTTTCATTTCATAATGCAGTATTTCACAAGAGAGTAATTTCCCGTACATCTCTATTTATGTAGAGTACATGAAATTAAGGATTACTGTTTGCCTAAGCTACCTAATTAATATTTCGCGTAGCCCTTAAGAGAGTTAACTTTTTATGGCTTCAATTTTGCGCTATAAAAATTCATCCTATTAATTAAAATTTAATTTTATTGCAGTCTATTAAATTATATGTCCCAGACTGTTGTATTTTTCAGAGGTAATTTTTACATGAAACAAATTAAGATGTACTTTAATTTCAAACAAATAAAATATTTTTACCAAATTAAAAATCTTCTATGCATGATATACCTTTAACTGGGTACTTTCAAAATAATTGCTCTCAGGAGGTAAAAATTTCAATAAAGAATCCAACAAAGTGAAGTATTTTAATCTTATGAAGATAACGTTATTCTATGCTATTAATTTTTGCAGATTATTTTAGCTGAAAATTTTTAATTCGTGAATTATTAATTACTTCAGTTCATTTTGAAAGAAACATATTTTTGTCTTTTGAAAATAAAGCGACTTAAAATAGTTATAGAATCTAATAGATTCGGAAAAAATTTAATATTTTTTTAGATAGACTGAAATCCTTTGTTTAGCATTTCTTAAAGGACAACCTTATGAAGGATCATACATAATTTACAGATCGGACTCACAGTGCTCTTTTTAAGAAGCTGTAACTCAGAAAAAAGTTCTTGAAGCACTTATTGTTAAATTTCAGAAGGAAATTAAAAATAATTCGTATTCAAACATTTCAAAAATATATTTAATTAAAAAAAATATTAATTCATGCTATATAAAGTATAATTTTTCCATGAATGTGTGCATGTACTCAGTACTCTTACCCATTTGATTTGGAAAAAACTTTCTTATATTGCGCAAGAATACAAGAAAGTCGAGAGGAGAACATTTCCAATTTTTGTTTGTTAATTTTAAGAAAACTTTTATTCTCCCTAATCAAAATTAAAATTTCGTCTAAAACACAAATAACTGCAAACTTGGATTTTCATAATTTGAAATGAAATTATTTACTGCTTATATTGCACGCACTTAGTCAACAAAAAAACTATTGCTAGTGAAAACGTTATCCATTTTTCATAAGAATTTCAAATAATTTCTCTGCATCAATTGTTGCTAATATAAATAAACAAAATATGTTCGCAATTTGTAACATTATGCAAGCTAGATTTAAATGAAATACGAAAATGAATCATAAGCTTATTCTGAAATTAAGCCGTATGCAAGCAACCCAGCACAATTTTGAATAATAAAAGAAATGGAGATTGAAGAATCGATTTGTTTTTGGTTTAAGAAATAAACAGTAATATTTAGTGTAATCATCTTTAATCTTCTCGGAAAGGATTCTGCCATTGATGCAAACGGGCTTCGTGAGAAACCATTGTTACCTCTAAAATCCTCAGCGAAATCCAGACGGGATCTGCCTATCGAACGTATAAATGTTGATCACTTTCGGACAAGGAGAAAACAGAACAAATTAATTGTATAATTTTGTAATATATTTTTAAGTTTGTTTCAATTGTTAATTACATTTTATTTGGTTTCCTATATATTATGTCTGTCAATCTCCTTCTCTTTGGAGCGTAGGAAGGGGAGATCTCTCTCCCTCACAATGACCATCGAGTGCTCGATCAATGAAGGTCACTGCTAAATGGACAAACAGACTACTAGAATTCGACGGATTTCCTCTCTCCAATAGATGATATCCTCTCCGTGACCAAGTTCGAAGGGAACTATTCAGATAATCGAAGAATCTTTGGATGTTTCATCACTGCATTTATTGAAATCGGTTATGAAGGAATTATTTTCGTCAGGAACACGATCCGTTGAAATGTAGAATAAAAAATGAACGTTCCATGCGATAATGTAACAGAATTGAGAATATTCGCATTATATTTTGTATATATGTTCATATATGTACGAGGCGTGTCCGGAAAGTAAGCATCGTTTCGTTCTACCGCCACCGCAGCGCTAGTGTCGCAGTTCCGGACATGTGCACACGTGTCTTTGGTTCATTGTCTGTCCATTGACGCCATTCCAACAGGGTTGTGTTGTGTTTACAGGTGTTAGTGAGCGTTCAAAATGTTTAAGACGATTGCCGATCCCACCGACTGTGAAGTGCGTTCTGTAATACGGTTTTTGAACTCAAAAAATGTTAAGCCAGCTGAAATTCATCGACTACTGTTTGGATTCTGGAGTGACATGACAAACCCAAGTTTCATCACCGGTCACAATTTTGTTTAGGAAATCATTGCCCTCTTCACTGTAGCGGGTAAAAACTGTCAAAGCACTGCTAAGTCCCTTCGTTTTATGGACATCCGTAAGCATTTTTGGAACCCAACGGGAACACAATTTGCGATAATTTAAGCGATTTGTGACAATCTCATGCAAAACAGTTTTTGAAATTTGTGGAAACTCATCACAAAGCATTCTTATTGTGAACCGACTGTTTTCTCGAATTTTATCATTCACTTTTGCAACCAAAATCATCATCGACAACAGAAGGTGCATTTCATGGTCATCTGCATTGATGCTTCCATCATTGAATTGTCGAACCGACTTTCTAACCATTCCATCAGTCATTACATTTTCACCATAAATCTTGTTGGGAAATTCTGCATTTTAAGCTAAGAAGCTTGCATCTTTTCTAAATTGTCTCTCGTAGCTTTATTCTAAGATTTGAAGCATTCTTTCTTTAAATTTAATCACTTCACTTGACATCCATTTTTAGCAGCTATTTAATCGGAATCGTATGACGTTGTCTATCCGAATCCCGCAGCTGATATGTAGATGATTATTAGAGTATATATACTTGTCTCTACTATGTCAAAGGAGAAGGAGAGAGACCTACGGTTCTGTAAGCATTCTCTCCTCGGAGAGACTTCAGCTGTAAGCTGTTGCTTTACTATAAGATGTGATATGTAAATATGTTCTTAAATGTGGTCGTCTAATAAATGTCTATTTTAAATCATACGATTCGTCATTTCTAAAAATGCTCCATCTCATAGAAATTCCACTGCATGCAATAAACCAGGACGCTTTTAGCTTATCCAGCAGCTCTTCATAACTAGTATTACTCAAGCTGCCTGTCTCTACTTTACGAGACTAACAAGTGATATTGGCAAACTCGCTTCCTGTGCATAACAAATCTCTACATGTTGACGATGAATTTCAGCTGGCTTAACATTCTTTGCAATCAAAACCTTATTACATAACGCATTTCACAGTGGCGGGATCGGCAATCGTCTTAAGCATTTTGAATGCTCACTAACACCTGTAAACACAATCCTGCTGTAATGGCGTCAGTGGACAGACAATGAACCAGAGACACGTGTGCACATGCACAGAACTGCGACACTAGCGCTGCGGTGGCGGTAGAACGAAACGGTACTTACTTTCCGGACACACCTCGTATCATGTGAGAGGTTCCTACTGTGGTAATAACTTACCTCGGATTTTGCGAAATTTAGACTTAAGTCTACCTTTGTAATTTATTCTCATGCATTTAGGTGTTCGTTATACCACGAACTGAAATGTTTCTGCCCTATAAAGTCATGCGTCGATTTCATGACTTGAAATCTAAGAAAAATTCTGTAAAAGAACTAAGGCATTTTGCACGACAGAAACACCGATTTTTCAATTTCAATCTCAAAAAATAAGAGACATTTGACCGATTGCTGAAATGTATAATATTTATACGTTCCAAAAGCCGATGGTTCATAATTATTTCTTAAAAGTGCATAGAAAAGAAGCCAATATAATAAAATATATAGTTTCGTGCATTACAGTTTCTCTTTATGTTTTTCTTTTATTAATTGCCACTTTCGGCCACCAGCTTGTTTAAAATGGACTACGAAATAAAAATCATTTGCATTTGAAATTATGTTTTATATTTCTTTAAAGTAGGACAGATTATGCCTAACATAATGAAGGATACTTACTTAAAATAAATAATTTGAAATGCCTAATCACGATTAATATCGATAACATGTTAAGTACTCTCGTATTTCAATAACCAGAGGTGCATCCTATGTTTTGTCTCTAAAAGGACTTTCGCTTGTATCAAAAATCTCGTAAACAATACAAAACAATTATTTTCTAGATGATATGGTTAATTACTACTTTTCTGTAATATGCTCAGTTATATTTAGCAGTCGTCTATTCAAGTTAAAACTTCGAATTCGAGTACCATTTTTATTTATTTCTGCTTTTGTAATTAGTTTCGAACGAAATGCTGGAAACATTCTAGAGTGCACTTTTAACGGCACAGCAAGAATTTTCAGTTTAAAGCAAGTGAGAGAGTAACATTGGAATCAATAAATTAAATCTTTCGAATTAAAAGATTTGTATTTAAATAGGAATCGCTAAGAATTGAGAAGGTATTTTGGGAGATGTTTGTAAGCATTTTTAGAGCTGTTAATCATGATTATGAAAATGGCTTGATTTTTACTCTGTTGAACTCATGACGCACATGCCGTTTTCATGAATTTTTTTGTAAATTAAAACATTTCGTATGAAGCAAAATACATTTTCCTTTTATTTTCAAGCCATCCACAATTACTTCGGATTTATAGTAAAATTGCAGAAACATTTTTCATTCCATTTTTCAATGCCTGTCTCGAGTGGAATTAAGTTAAACAACTGGATTGATTTTTTTCAATAAATAAAATCCAAAATGATTAAAAAATATAAGAAAATAGTAAGGAATGCTCGACGTAAAGAATGAAACAGTTACAAAACTTAAAAAATGAAAAACTCTGAAGGTTCTTAAAATCATTAAGTGTACGGATTGCGTATTAAAAAGTAATGCAGCTTATACAATTGGTAAAACTTGTTACTCCTGCTGCCAACAATCGATTAATTAGTAATTAAAACAATACGAAGAAACAATCATTCAAAATTAGTAAGATACATTAAGTGTTTAAAGACAAAAGACTATTTTCTTGTTTCCTAAGTTGCTTCATGTTCTTAATAGGAGATACTGTCAAAATTCTTTGGTTCATTAGCAAATCACGTTCCATAGCGTGGAGGAATACAGCAGATTCTCATACAGTTAGATTAAAAAAGCGTTTTCTCGTTTTCTTAATGAGAAACGAGCGTGGGAAGTGTGATACAGAAGTTTGCAAATTATTTCAGCCGATGTGGCTCGTTCTACGAGTGAAATGGTATAAGATGTAAAAGAAGAAACGAAAATCTAGGAACGGTAAATGTTTTCAGATAGAAATACACTCTCGCGTCAAAAGGGAGGGCAAAACTAATTATTTACTTCATAACAGAAATAAACGCAAAATATGACTTGTATTAGATGTGTTAAATTTCAAATTAAAGAAAAGTAGTTTCGTAAATAATTAAGTCTCACACATTTTGGTTTATTAAGCTTTTTTCTGCCCTCTTAAGTTAAAAGGCCCTAACTCCAAGTATTATTTGTTTGTTACATAGGGCCTTCTTTTATCGAAAACAACCTCAAAACGGAGTTAGGGCCAATATAAATTTCAATATAATCACCACTGTTAAAAAAGGTGAATTTTTTTAGACCGATTCGGAAACGATACAAAAAGCATTACGAACAAGTTGGAGTTAGGGCCTTTTAACTTATAAGGGCAGTTTTCTTAAAGGCGTGCAGATGACGTATATGTATACTTCTATTCTCTGCATTACAGTCTAGTAGTTCAGTTGCTGTACCGTCGATACATAAGGTTCTCAATCCTTATACTCGGCGAACATATCATGAATATTCTCTGATCATCTTACAGATAATTTATCTAATATTCCTTATTGCATCATCCATATGTGATGTTTAGTTGTATTATATTTTTGAATTTTATAATTCTGGAATACAAAAGAGACGTCTTGTTTAGAAATTTTATTCTCCTCGACCTTAAATTTGTGTACTAAAGCATCCATCATTTCAAAATATTCTATGATCTTTAAATATGCTCTATACTCCCTTTCACAAATATTAGTTCTCGCCACTGAATTTAAGACAGCAAATTTCTAGTATTTAATAAGTCCTTTCATTGTCTGAACAAAAGTATTGTGAAATAACACTTTAGACTAAAAATGTGAGTTTCGATGCAAATTTTGTTACGCTATTTACTCTCAAAATTCTTGTCGCAGCTTGTTTTTCCCTCTGAATGTCTTCGTCAAAGCAAGATGAAATATCCCATTTAGAATATTTTATTTTTAAGTTGCGATAAAAAAGTAATGTTTCTGCTTCCAAATATTTTTCGTTTTCAGTCGTTCTTGAAAAAAAGTAATGTTTCTGCTTCCAAATATTTTCCGTTTTCAGTCGTTCTTGAAAAAAGTAATGTGTCTGCTTTGGTGTTTCACTACACCAAAAATAATGGTTGGTGTTTTACTGCACCACTTTTGGTGTAAAGTAGTTGCCACCATTTTTGGTGTTGTGTTACACTAAAATTTTTTACAGTGTACGGATGAGTTTGTAAGACAGGACAGTTTGTAATTCTGTTCTTAAGTAGTTTTTTCAAAGATTTCGTAAAAGATCTTCTTAAGGTATCCGATTGTGTTCGGAGACATTTTTTTGAAAAATAACTCATGTATATTTTTTAATGTTATTTTTCAACTGCATATGTTTTAAAACTACTGTTGAGTGTTAATCACAGAAAAGTCGTCGATAGTAGAAAAATAAATTTATTTGACACTCAACATATTGTAAACAATAAAACACTAGTTGAGTAATTTCGTTTCAACTACTTCACCGCTGGAGCGGGTGAATAACAGATAATAATTCCGCAAGGGCGGATAGTTATTATAATTACCATAGTTCCGCAGGGGCGGATTTTAGATAGTTCACAGGTTAACACTTTGCAAGGGCAGATGATATGTTTTGATCACCATATCGAATACGAGCCACAGCTCAGGTGGGTGGCTGCTTTCATTCCGATCTCAGTTGGTAATGGTTGATTAGATGTCGGGCCAGTAGGTGGCGCTTCAACTGCGCGCTACCTAACATACCGGGGGGCATTGAAATTGCCCCAATTTCAATAATACAATTTTCAATACTTTATATATATAAAATGGTTATTACAACATAATTAATATTTCCAATATATAATACAATATAATAAAATACAAGAATAATAAGATATATGATTAATAAGAAAAATACTGAAATACTACATAATACTGAATGCGATATAGTGCAATACAAGTATAATACTGATACATACAAAATACAGAGCAAAATATATTTTAATAATTGACTTCCTGATTAAGAAGAACACATATTTTGGAAATAGATCTCATGAATGTTCCAGATGCAGTTTTTAATTTAACTACTCTAATATGATTGTCTGTGCCTCTAACTATTTCTATGATTTTTGCAAGTGTCCATTTACATGGCGGTCTTCTTTTACTATCACTATCATACCTTCTCGTAAATTATGTTTTTTAAGTTGCCATTTATAGCTCTGTTGAAGATGATTCAAATATTCCCTCTGCCACCTTTTCCAAATTATCTGTGTGAATTTAGTGAGTTGTTGCCACCTAGATAATTTGTTATCAGATATATTTATAATTTCTGGTTCCGGAATGGCTGTTATAGGACGTCCAATTAGAAACACTTGTTGTTTTTTGTCAACACTTCGTACTCATTTATATCTGAAGACAAGGGACTTAAAGGCCGGGAATTTAATATTCCTTCGATTTCAATAATTATTGTATTAAATTCCTCAAGTGTTACTTTATATAAACCTATAGTGCGTTTAAGGTGATATTTAAATGACTTTACACCTGCTTCCCATAAACCACCAAAATTGGGAGATCTAGGGGGGATTAGTTTCCAATCAATTCTTTCAGAGGAAAGATAGTTAGCTAAGCACTCATCTGGTTTTTTGATTAAGTTAAATAAGCGGTTTAGTTCTGATTTAGCTCCTTTAAAGTTTGTAGCGTTATCTGTAATTATCATTGCCATTTTTCCTCTTCGGGCAATAAATCTTTTAAGAGAAGCAATAAAGGCAGACGAAAGATCAGAAACAGTTTCTAAATGTATGGCTTTAGTTGATAGACAAATGAATATAGCTACATAAATTTTTGAATATATGCCCTTTCTCTGATTTTTAAATTTAATACGAAATGGGCCACAGAAGTCAATACCACAATTTGCAAATGCTGAAATGAGTGTAAATCTTTCCTTAGGAAGGTTACCCATTATTTGTGATCTGCTATTACTGGTTTATTTTTATGACATATAACACAGTTGTGCACAATCATACGAGCTGTGCTTTTACCATTTAGAGGCCAATACCTTAAACGAACCTGATGCAGTAAACCTTGGGCACCTACATGCAAATACTTTTTGTGATAGAATTCAAATATCAATTTTGTTATCTTATGACCCTTAGGTAAGATAATTTGATGTTTAACATCATATTCTAAATTAGCATTTTTTAAACGACCACCAACTCGTAAAATTAAATTACTATCTAAGAAAGGATCTAGAGATTTTAATTTGCTGGGAACTGGAACACTCTTACCATCTTCAAGAGCAGTTATCTCCTTTGCGAAAGTTGTAGACTGTACCTGTTTAATCAGCAGCTGCTCTGCATTGTCCAGTTCTGCAGCAGTGAGGAAACCTGTTTCCACATTTTTATGTAAACAATTCTTAATAAACCTGCAACAAAAACTTAAAATCCTAATTAGCTTACTATAATTATTCGTAAGATTTAAAAGTTTATCAAGAAAGTCAGAGTCAGTAGTCACTGCACAGGAAACAGTCACATTTCTTTTTAGTTCTTGCTCAAAAGTTTTGTCCTTAGGATAAGGACACTCTTCAGGATCGGTAATATTACGAAGTAAAAACTCCGGACCCTGCCACCACAAGTCGTTGTCTCGAAGATCTTTGGCATCAGCACCTCTGGAAAGGACATCTGCAGGGTTACATTTTGATGAGACATGCCTCCACTGGGAATTGGAACAGAGGCTTTGAATTTTTGCAACACGATTGCTGACAAAGGTTTTCAGCATGTGCGGTTGCATATTTAACCAGGCTAGAACAATTGTTGAATCAGTCCACAGACAAATTTTGTCTAAAGGAAGATCAAGAACAGGAACAATTTTATGCATTAGTTTCGCTAATAGTAGAGCTGCAGAAAGTTCCAACCTAGGCACTGTAATTGGTTTCAACGGAGAAACCCTTGATTTGCTGCACACGAGTTTAGTTTGAATGAGTCCTGAATGGGTGACACATCTGATGTATATAACTGCACCGTAGGCACGTTACGAAGCATCAGAGAACCCGTGCAGTTCAATTTTAGTCACATCCTCACTCAAGATATATCTCGGAACGTTAATTTCATTAACTCCAGGTAGTTTAACAAGAAAGTCATTCCAAACTTGAAGGTCTTTTGTAGGTAAGTTATCATTCCAGTCAAGTTTCTGTAACCAAAGGCTTTGCATAAATATTTTTGCCTTTGCTATCACTGGACCAATGATACCTAGAGGATCGTAAAGTCTAGCGATTTGTGACAATACTTCTCTTTTCGTTAAAGAATCTTTCTTCTTCACCGATACCTTAAATGTTAGTTGATCAGGCTGAGGCTTCCAAAGCATTCCTAATGCCTTTACTGTGTTCGACTGCGTATCTTCAAATAAATATTCTGATGTAGAAATATCATTAAGCAGGGCTGGATGATTCGACACCCATTTATGTAGTTCAAAACCCCCACGCCGTAACAGTTTACTTAGATCAGCTTGCAACCTTTTTGCTGACGTTAGAGATGTTGCACCTGACAGAATATCATCCATGTACATGTCTCTGGAAATTATCTTTGCTGCTTCCGGAAAATCTTGGTGTTCAGCATCTGCAAGAGCCTTAAGAACACTCATAGCTAAAAATGGAGCGCTGACCGTACCATATGTAACAGTATTTAGCTCATAGATTTTGATCGGTGAATTGTTGGTTTCCTTCCAAACAATTCTCTGTAGATATCTTTGGGATGGTTCAACTAATATCTGTCTATACATCTTTTGAATATGAGCGCTGAACGCATATTTGTGGGTTCTAAATCTAGTTATTAATGAAAATAAATCATCTTGAATTGAACCTCCGTTGAGAAATATAGAATTCAATGACTGACCAGTTGAAGTTTTTGCGGAAGCGTCAAAGACCACTCTTAGTGGAGGAGTAGTCTTTTCCGGCTACAATGATGAGGAATATAATAGGACTTGGTATTATCCTCATCTGTTATTTGTTGCATATGTCCTATATCTAAGTATTCTTGCAAAAATGCCTTATATAGTGTGGCTAATGTGTTAATTTTATTTAATTTTTTCCAAATTCCGTTTAACATTTTAACTTCGTTTTCTCGCGAAAATGCTAACACGGAATCTGCATTTTCTTTTATACGTAAGGAAACAATATATCTTCCTGACTTCGTCCTACTATAAGTTTTTAAAAAGTGTTCCTCACAGAATTTTTCTTCTTCACTTTTGGTTGAATCGAAAGAATCTGTCGGAAAAGATTCAATTTCAAAGAATTCTTTAATTGCATTGTCTAAATTTGTCTCAACTGCAACGCAACAATAGTTGGAAGTGATTTCAGACGGCAATTTTCCCGATACAACATATCCTAATCCTGATTCTTGTAATATTAAATTACCATTAGCTAATCTAATTTTATCTGCCTTAAGTAAATCAAAAAATATATCACTTCCAATTAACATATCTATTTTGCCAGGAATACAAAAGTTTGGACCAGCTAGTTTAACGTGGTTGGGAATTTCAATGTTCGAGATATTTATTTTTTGTGATGGGATTAATGACGTAATGCGAGGAACAATTAAAAATTCGCAGTTGCGCGAATAAGTTTCTTCTTCATTCGAAATATTTATTTTTACTCTGGTCTTGATTTCTTGACTGTTTCCCCCAATACCAGTAATATATGTTTTGAAAGGTTCTCGCTTAAAATTCAATAGATTGCAAGCTCTATTACTGAGCAAACAACTGGCAGAAGCAGAATCCAAAAGACACCGTAATTTATATCTTTCATTTTCACTCCTAACATAAATATCAGCGGTACTTAGAATAACCGATTTTTGTTGAAGAAATTGAAGAGTTTTGTTGAAGAGTTTGAAGAAATTGAGGCAGTCAGCAAATGTTCAGGATTTGTTTCAACACAGCCAGAAGAATTCTGCGCGTTGTTTATACTACCGTCAGGTTTATGAGGCTTTATTGGCGCCGCCTGGTCGCCGAGTGTTTCCGCCGTTGTTTGACCTTGATGAAGCATCGTATTATGCGTTTTGGAATTGCAAATCCGACATGTTAAAGTACTTCTACAAGGACACTTATGGGCGTTTAAGCAATTTTTACATATGTTTTCTTTTGTAACATACTTGATTCTTTCATGAACAGACATGTTCTGAAATTTAAAACATCTATATAAAGGGTGAAAATTTTTATTACATATTAAACATTGTTTCATTTTATCTTCTCTACCAACCACAAATGATTTATTAGGTTTGGCGTACTGATAATATTTTGTTTTCTGTTTATCACTGCTACTGAACCCTTTACGATATGATTAATCTTTAGAAAATGACTTAGATGGTACATTTTTATTTACGTCTTCTAAGCCAAGACTACGATTTTCCAAAAAAGTCAAAAAATTATCAAGATCAGGTACTTCTTTACTCTTCAAAGTTATTTCTAATTGTTTTCTAGTTTCTTTGTCCAATTTCTGGAGAATCAAATTTAT
>BGPR01010220.1:26521-53543 GCA_013235015.1 Araneus ventricosus | reverse complement strand
GGATTCTGGAGCATTTAATTAGATAACGAAATTTAATATATTTTAGGCGTAATTTTGAAACATTTTCGCCAATAACTTCTGCACTATATTTCGAACGAAAATTATTTTACACCATCTTATAGAGGAAAGAAATAATGATTTTAATGATACTAATTCCATAGCATTATATTTTTCTCTACTTGTAATCAACGACTCAGAATTTATTTTGAACTCAGATTGTAACAATATTTTCTATTCTTATAAAATTAAATTCAAGCCAATTTACAATTTCATCAAATCCTTCATTCACGTGCATTTGCCACTGTTAAAGTTAATATAAGAAATTATAGTTTTAATTGGCTATTTTTATTTCTAAGGCAGACTTTTTTCTTCCAGTTTTATGTCGTAGCATATGCCTCTTTTAATGTGATTGCATAGTAAAGCAATGATATTAGTTAATTACTCTCTCTAGGAGATGTTTTGTTTAATATTAACACATTTTTAAATGATTATTATGAGGGTGACCATGTTTCATGGTATTTCATGGTTATTCAGTCCGGTTCCTATCGAAGGGACAGGAACTAAGGAGAAAAAAATGGAACTTACCCGGTCTATCTGTCAGAAGAAGTCTTCTTAAATGATGAATAGTATCGACATGAAATTTCATATTCGCGTCTAGGTTCCATTTCTAGATCAACTGAGCTTTTTACAATTTTCAAAAATTATTACTTCGTAAATTATTTAATTAAATAACAAAAAATAAGCAGATTTTCAGCCTTCTCTCAGCTTTTTGGCAATAACGTCTGAAATATATATTGCACGAAGAGGATTTATAAACCATCTTAAGGGCAGAGAAGTTTCTTTTTACTGATCTGAATTTAAATGGCATATGTTACTTCCCCCCAATTTTATTAGACGTTTTGAATTTCATTTCAAACACAATTTAGAACCTTGCTTTCTATTATTGTAATTAAATTCAAGCCGATTTTAGATCTTAACAAATTCTTCATTCCCTTGCATTTGCCACTGTTAAAGTTATAATAAAAAATATTGCTTACTTTGAATATTAACAAAAAGGCAGAACTTTTATTTAAACTTTTATTCTGTAGCATGAACACCTTCAAATATGTTTGCCCAACAAATCCAATGGCGTTAGTTAATTATTATAATATCCTTAAGCGATGCTTCATTTAATTTTGACAAATTTTTAAATGGTCCAGATGAGTGTGTGTACTCATTCAATATTATTAAGTCTGGTTCTGAAGGGAGATTACCTAAGAATAAAAAGAAGGAACACTTTACGGTGTTTTACTGATCCGGCTCACAGACACCCAAAAGAAAATAATTATTCTTTGTATAATGGTAATAAAACCAAGATAAGAAGAAACTTCTAATGTCGCAGTAATAATGGTGGGGAATGCTTAATGGAGAACCGAGGATCGCTAGATCTTCGTGTCCATCGGTTCAGTGTGCGGAGACTAAGTAAGAAAAGATTTTAAGGGAGTGGAAGAACAGGAGAGGATGAAAGAAAACCCACGAAAGCTGCGAAACACTGTTTAATTAAGTTTAATTTGTTGCAGGTTCAGAGATTTCAAAGCATTTTCATCTCGCAGAACGCCGGGTATATCATCTAGTAACTCATAAAAGATAGATTAAGTAAATTTTGTGTGTGCTCTTGTGGCCAAATATTATGCAAATCTTGGATTTAATCGGTTAGAAAGAAGGCACCCCAAATGTATACTCTGTTTCCTTCACAATGCAATGAAGAATAAAACAGAATACTAGTACGAAATATACTATAAGCGAGAGACTGAAGGGTGATTGTATTGTCGCTCTTCTGTGAAGTCGAAGTTTCTTATCCCGAAGGTAATAAAAATCAGAGTTCCAGTGGCTATCCCATCTCTGCCTGAGGTGATAAATTTCCATTCGAAGGGGTGAAATTTGAATTAGGAAGAAGAGTAAAATTCTAAGGCAGACTACTGTGCTTCCATTTGCGCTTTTTTGCGTTCCTTTATAAGATTTTAATATTTCTATTTTCATTTCTAATATTCAGTGATAAATGGACAGAATGAAACACCACTCGCTTTCATTTTAAGAAAATTTAAGGTATCCGACTGCGTTCGGAGACATTTTTTTGAAAAATAACTTATATATATTTTTTAATGTTATTTTTCGACTGCATATGTTTTAAAACTATGAAAATATTGTAAAATTAAGCTTTCAAACTAATATTTTTAAAAAAAACTGAGAAATTTAAAGAAAAATGACTAAAATATTTGCCTTACGCTAACAGCCGTAGACAAAATCATATTCTAAATACACATAAATCCTTGTAGGAGTACATTTGTATGACAGTTATCTGTGTTATGCTCTAAAATATTTCTTGTACTTCCAACAGGTTTTGAGATATAGCTGAACATAGTTATAAACTGGTAATTTTTCATAAAAAATGCTTTTCGTTTAGACTTAAACACTTAAAAAAAATACTTAATTTTAAACTTGACCTTAGTTTTTAGAAGAAAACATCAAGCATATTACAGAAAACAATCTCAGAAAATTTCATATTAATACTTGAATAACTTTTTGAGAAATCATTGTTACGGTCGACAGTTTTCCTCAAAAATATCATTTCTCAGAAAACACATTTAAAGTTTTCATGCAACTTAAAATAATGCTTACACTTTTTGAAAGGCATTAAAACTCCCCAAGTGTGTAGGTGGTACCTTCCTTAACCTCAAATTTGAATTTTTACTTGTTTTGCTGGCTCTTCTTTTTTTTCTGGACAGTTTTACAAATGGTTCAGAATTACTCGTTGAGTCGACATTTCTCATACTGTCGAGGCTCCAATAATTCAACTATGTTCAGAGACATTTTTTAAAAAATTAACTTAAAAATATTTTTCAAACGTTATTTTTAAACTGCATATGTTTCAAAACTGTAAAATATCATAAAATTAAGCTTTTAAAATATTATTTTTTAAAAAAACTGAGAAATTTGAAGAAAAATTACTAAAAAAAATTTGCCTTATGCTAACAGCTGTAGAAAACATTGTATTCTAAATATACATAAATCCTCATAGGAGAACATTTTTATGACATATATCTTTCTTATGCTCTAAAACACTACTTGTAATTCAAAATAGTTTTGAGATATAGCTGAACAAAATTACTAAACTTGTAATTTATCATAAAAATGCTTTTTGTTCACATATAAACACTTAAAAATGTTAATTAATTTTAATATGGACCTTAGTTCTTAGAGGAAAACATTAAGCATATAATAAAAAACAAAATCAGAAAATTTCATATTAATATTTGAAAAACTATATGAGAAATCATTGTTACAGTCAATAGTTTTCTTCAAAAATTTCATCTCCCAATAAACATATTGAAAGTTCTAATGCAACACAAAAGTTTATAGTTTTTGGAAGGCATTAAAATTCTCCAGGTTTATAGGTGGTACCTTCCTTAGCCTCAAATTTTAAAATTTTACTTTTTTTGCTGGCTCTCCTTTTTTTTCGAGACTGTTTCACGGATGGTTTAGAATGTCTCGTTGAGTCAACAATCCTCGTATTGTCAAGGCTCCAATAAAACATCTTTAAATCAGGTCCTGTCAGCACACCTAATTTTTGAAAAACAGGTAGTAAACCAGCAAAACCAGAATTAAAAAGAATGATGGCAATATCAACTCCCAGTCGTAGTGTTTGTAGCTCAACAAAAGTTTCTTTTGGAACAATGCTCCACACAACATTATTAAAACTTTCGTTGCAATTCTGAGTTTTGCCATGCAGACACTTTTTCAACAGTTTCTGATCACAAAGATCCATGTAAGTTTTTTTTATAGAGTTTACGACAGAATTAGGTAGGGCTGGAGATTTGTCAACAAATTTAATCCCAGCAAATTTTGCCTTCTGGAATTTACACCAGCTGTTTGGTCCTGTTGGGCATTGTCGATGCATCTCTTTGTTTTTACCAGAGCAGCAATGAAAAAATGCTGCTCTTACTGCACTTTGCATTTCTACCAGGTTCCCAACATTGTTTCGAATTGCAATTCCATAGTAATTCTGCAATTTGTCGATGAATTGGTCGGTGAGCTTTCCTTTTCCACCAAGACCCTTTTCGTTCTTTTTCAATTTTCGTAGACGTGATCCGACCCTTTTCTGTACGTGCCCAATGCACTCTAACTTTTCAACAGAGTTATTACCATAAATGTTTTTCACTTCTTCAAATCCCTTCGAATCACCATCACCATAGTACTGGCTGTACTGCAATTTACGTAAACGCTTTGATCGTTCGAACATCCTATAGACACCTACAGGCTCCATATTGCCAGAACTACCGACATAGTTAGAACATTCGTGGTTCTCCTTATTTTTATATCTCACATTGTCATTTGTTTTGCACGTACGACAATAATGGGACATGATTTCAGCATCCAAAACCTTTCCAGTGTCAATAGAAATGATTGTAGTACAGCCATTTAGAGACGAATAACCACGCCGCTGCCATGTTCCATCAACTGAAACACCGCAGCTGTAAATTTTATTCGAAGGGACAACTTTCAATCTTCTAACTTCTTCTGCAGCCCTGATCATATTTTCTTGCGAACACATTTCCACACATTCTAAAATAGCTTTTTCCTGATGTCGAAAGGAGCTCTTAGACAGGAATGGTAAACTGAGGGTTGAACACAGTTTTTTTCCTGCTGTATATCCTCTACCAGCAAGTCTCAAACCAAGTATAAAAAACTTGTTTATATTGCTGCTCTTTTTTACTTTCGGGCTTGAACAAAATCCTTCTATGAAGGAACAATTTGTGCAGTGCAGAGAGAAGTTAGAGCACAAACCAAACCTTGAATCTTCAGTGAGTTTCAATCCAGACGAAAAGCAAGAAGGGCAACACAAAACAGAAAACACAGATATTAAAGTCTGTAAATCAAATATACGATTTCCCGTCAATTTCTCGGATTTAGATTCCAACACTTCTTCACAAATCAAACTACTGTCTTTCAACTTCGAGGCACTGGCACTAGAACACTCTTGCACACTTTCCCGAGTAAAGCGATTGCCATGAAATTTAATTTTTTTCGATCGTCTAGATCTAGCTTTTGGCATGTTTAATTTCAACAAAAGAAATAAAGGTTAAATAATTGATTCAGAAACTCTAAAACACTAGTTTTTGATTGAAAAGACGGTATGAAAATAACTCGTTCGAATGTAAACAAAGCAATGATGAGAGGGATGCTATTGCCAATTTTTGAAATGATAAAGATTAATAATACTTTTAAAAAGAGACTTGAAATTTAATTCTATAACATGAGAAATCGTAAAAATTATTAGAATGAATTAAAAATGAACTTCAATTGAGAAAAACGAAAGAAATCTACAACTTCCGGTTTCGGAAAGCAAGTTTTCAGTTTCGGAATGCAACTTCCGGTCTAGATTTTAGCTTGTGACTCGGTAATAAAACAGCTGTAATTCCATTTGTAATTCACGTAGAGTAAAAAGTAAGACTGTTTTAGAAAGCTGATTAAACAGGCTACAAAATTAAGTCATAAAAAATTCGATAATTTCATCGAAAACGACGATTTTAAAGCAGTCGGATACCTTAAATAAAGCGGTATATTCGAGCTTTCCATTCCGAAGAAAAAACATAGGAGAGAGAGGGTAAACTTGATTCTGGCAATATTAGTTATCCTTTCTCGCGGTTAGACACTGAATTACACTCTACTAATCAAGAAGAGGGAGCAATCTTAGTAATGTTACAGCTGTTGAATTCACTGCTTCAGTGAAGGTTTATTTGTTTTAAGACGTCAACTCTCTAATGATCGTTTGATTTTAAACTACCCTTACTTAAAAATCATTGCACTTTTAAAAACCATTTTTTGTCCAGCTTATTATAAGTTTCTTAAGGATATAAACCCTATCAAACAATAAGGAATTACTCCAATAAATTGCGCTGTTCAATTTCGTTTTTTATATTCTTTGCAATCGGAGTTGAAATCGGGTACTCCCAGTGGCATAAGACTGGGACAGTCAGTATTGATGATTCCTCCGATTAAGGCGATAAAAACACTTCAGACGAAATTGTCTATATTTTTGATGATTTTTCTTATTTAAATAAAGAAGAAAGATTAATCTAATGTATATACTTGTCTGCTCACGAAAGCTGCAGTGGCGTGGAGGAAGACATCTGCTTTACATGTGAATTTTTTTACTAATTTTCTTAAATTGTCATCCTACTAATAATAAAGCAAGATGTATATTTGTTGGCATAACACATGTTTATTATGCTCGTTTATTGATATCGTAGTGATAACACATGTTAAATTTGCTTATTCATTGTTCTGCTGCAATATGTCATCAAGATGTAGTAATAATGCAAATTAATTTTGTTTTATTTGGTGTGAATATATTGCGAGAAAAATTCATCGTATAATAACCGTTTCTGTTCACATGGCAATTCATTTGGGATGACCAGGAAAAGAAATGGACAGCGCATGAAGTACGCAAGGATATAGTGGAGACGGAGCGACTCAGACTGTAGTTCAGAGCCTCGAGCGGTAAACCTGGAGTTTACGGTGCCGGCATGCTTCTCACCAATTCTTCTTGGCGCAATTTCATATGCCGTCGCCAAATACTGTTTTGGATGTGCAGTACTTGGACGCAGTACTTGCGCATGCGTCACCTGAAAACTAGAGATTGAGCACGCAATGCCTGCTGCATTTCAAGTGTGTACCGGGCAAATTTTTTAACTTAAAAAAACATCAGTGGCTTCGTTTTCAGCATAGCAGGAAACTAGTAGCTCCGCTTTTTCATTGAATGTTAGGAATCCACGTTTTCTAAAAAATTCCGAAAACGAGAATTTCCGCACGCAATGCCTGCAGTATTTCAAGCATGTACCGGGCAAATTTTTTTAACTTAAAAAAACATCAGCGGCTTCGCTTTCAACATAACGGAATAATCGTAGCTTCGCTTATTCATTGAGAAACGAAACACACAGAATAACATACACGGTACTGAACCGATATTCCATCCGAAGAATTCCAAACGAAGTTTTATTCAAATTCGAATTTATCGACCAATTGCATCGAAGAGTTGAACAAAACAGTCCAATCGAAACGTGGTGCAATATAGACTGACAAGCAAAACACGGATGAAAGAATCAATATGTGCGCATACGCGCTTGTCACTCGTTAAAAACATCTAGACGCAACCGAAACAAATGTTCTCCCACCGCCGTTCTTGGCGGCTAAGATTTGGCGATCCTAAGAGGAACGAAGTAGGCGGGCACCGTAAACTCCAGGTTAACCAGTTAGGTTTTTGTAATAAATACTTTTTTCTATGTCAATAAAAAAACCAATGTGCATGAAGTGCACCACTTAAAAATACAGTTATAATTTATGTTTTCTTGAAATGTCTACGGATTGCTTGCACACTCTGTATTTATATTTGGAAAAGAATTAAATATTTCAGTAGATAAAAATATTTAGGTTACTGTCAAAATGAGATATCATCTTTTGCATAGTTAAAATAAATTAAGATTTGAAAATTTATAAAAGAAGTATTACCACTTTTAATATTGAAAAAGTTTCTATATAAAATTTTAGAATTTTGTTAACACAATATTTGCCTCTCGGTTTAAATTTTTTTTTAATATAAAGCCTGGAGTTTTATTTCTGGGCTGGAAAAATGAAAATTAGTTCTGTTACTATTTGTTACGGATGAGATATGAAAGCGTCAATGTTACAATTCTTTTCGCAATATCACCTTGTTTACCAAAAATGTGTCATTCATAAGACGACTCATAAGAAGTATGGAGGAGAACATACAGAGTATTTATGCATAAGTGTGATAAACGATAGCAGCGCTCTCATTCGTGAAAATTGAAATTAACTACTTCGAATCCTCCCATTCCCAACGAAATCCAACCTAAATGACGCCATGTTGGATTTTAGGTATCGATAAATAGAAATTTTATTTTTGCGTAGTGTGCATTTCAGATACCTTATTATTTATTATTTTGTAGAATTATGGCAAATATTTGGCGTTTAGATAGAGTGCTGGGTGTATGGTTGCAATAAAATGATGATTTAAATTATATACATTTATTTTACATTATTTACACTACTTATTTAATGACGAAAACTTATGCGTACAACATCGCATCGCGCGGATACAATCTGGAATAATAACAATGTTGCCAGATACAAAAGATACATTTTACATTTCAATAATAAATGAGTGGCTTGACGCTAGCGCCGCCATACCATCCCCCTTCCTGGGAAAAAAAATTGGATCTATAATTTTTAAGACACAAAATCTCGATACTTAACCGGGAAATGGACTAGCCGGCCAGTACGTGTAAGTATAGGTGATTTTTCAGGCAAAGCCATAGCTGATTTTTCAGGCTCCTTTGCTGAAGGAGTGGGAGATGGTGTGTCGACTCCAGGAGAGTCAAGTTTCCTTTCAGAAGAGTTAACATTGTCCAACAAAAGATGAGCTGGCTTAAGTCTATCAATAGTCACAGTCACTTTTTTGTTATCCTTGAGGATGATGAAATTTTTATTTGTTCGCGACAGAACTTTATAAGGTCCTGTATAAGGTTGTGACAAGGAAGGTTGAACAGCATCCACACGCAGAAAGACATGGGAACACACACTGAGATCTCTGTATACAAAAGTAGGTTTTGCAGAATGGTTAGATGTTGGAGTTGCTCGCAACTGCTGAATATGGGTTTTTAGTTTCTTTATGAAATCATTGTATGCAGCCTGTGGTTGCTGTTGGGCGAAAAATTGACTTGGTAGGCAAAGATTTTCGCCATACACCATTTCAGCAGGGGAGCACTGGAGATCTTCTTTGAAGACGGTGCGAAGACCAAGCAGAACAGCAGGCAATGCCGACACCCAATGAACGGATGTGTGGCACATGATAGCTGCTTTCAAGGTTCGGTGCCATTTCTCAATTGCGCCGTTTGCCTGTGGATGGTAGGCGGCTGTGTGTGAGAGACGTATTCCAAAGGTTTTCGCCAGGGAATGAAATACATCACTCGTAAATTGCGCACTTCTGTCCGTGGAGATCCGCTGAGGGACTCCGAAGCGGGAAATCCAGCCACTATACAGAGCTTGAGCCACTGTTTCCGCCCGGATATCAGTAAGTGGCTTAGCCTCAGGCCATCTGGAGAAACTGTCAATGGCTGTAAGGCAGCAGGAAAATCCTTGTGATGATGGAAGAGGACCTATAAGATCAATGTTGATATGAAAGAATCGCTGGTTTGGCACTTTGAACTCCGCGAGAGGTGAGTGCACATGGCGAAAGATTTTCGATTTCTGACAAGCTATGCAAGATCTTGAAAAATTATCAATGTCTTGCTTCATCTTAGGCCAAACAAAACGGCTGCATATGAGCCTAACTATGGCACGCACACCAGGGTGAGCAAGATCATGTAGGTTGCGAAACACTTGATATCTATACGTTTTTGGAATGTAGGGACGGATGACCTGAGTGGAAATATCACAATATAGCATCACATCTGTATTTGGAACTTGCAATTTTTGCAAAGTCAAGCTAGTAGGCTGCTTAAGTAAAAGATCAAGCTCCTCGTCGTCTTGTTGACTACGAGCAATATCTTCGTAAGCCAGAGGGTAAGTGGAAATACTTTCGATGCGAGAAAGAGCATCGGCTACCACGTTGTCCTTTCCACTAATATGTTTAATATCCACAGTAAACTGAGCAATGAAATTCAGATGATTTATTTGACGTGGCGACAATTTCTCAATTTTTTGTGAAAAAGCATAAGTGATTGGCTTGTGATCAGTTAAAATAGTAAATTTAGTTCCTTCTAGCAAATAGCGAAAATATTTTATGGATGCAAAAATAGCTAGAAATTCCCGGTCATATGCGCTGTACTTTTGTTCTGCCGTGCTGAGTTTTCGGGAGAAAAAAACCTAATGGTTTCCAGGAATCGCCTTCGCGTTGCTGTATACAGCCACCAATAGCTCTGTCGGATGCATCCGTCATTAGAATTATTGTTGCGTTAGAGTTAGGATGTGCCAGATGAGTTGCTTCCTTAAGATCGTTAATACAATTTTGAAACGCTTGGTCAGATTCGTCAGTCCAATTAAGTGGAGTTTTGTCGCGTTTTTTACATTTCGACAACATTTTTTGTAAAGGTAATTGTTTTTGAGCCGCTTGAGGTAAAAACCGACGGAAAAAATTGAGCATGCCTAAAAATCGTCTCAGATCTTGAACTGTTTTGGGTCGAGGAAAATTTGAAATGGCCTCAACTTTCTCGGGTAATGGGATAATTCCATATTTATCTATCTTATGGCCAAGAAATGATAAATTTTCCACAGCAAAAACACATTTATCGCTATTTAAAACCAAACCAAATTTTCGTAGTCTGTCAAAAACTTGTTTCAAATGATCTAAATGTTCCTCCAATGAGGAAGAAGCAATTAAAAGATCATCAATGTAAACAAAACAAAAGTCAAGCCCCTGAAGTGCATTATCCATCAAGCGCTGCATTGTTTGAGCAGCATTCCGCAAACCAAAAGTCATGAAATTAAATTGAAATAAACCAAAAGGGGTTATTATAGCAGTTTTTTGCTTATCGTCTTCATGCATTGGTACTTGATGGTAAGCACGCTTGAGATCAAGGGCAGTTGATACGACGTCCTACTTGCCGTTACCGTTTTCTGCCATGCTGCGCACGACTTTTATTGTTGCTATTCGTGAAATTGTGTTCTTTTGATATTAAAAATTTGAACTCGCTTCGATCTGAGTAGTAAATGTTATATATTTTTTTCAGTTTCTTTTACTTATTTTGCCGACCAATAGTTCCCCGTTGCGAAACCTCTTTGCTTTTCCAACACCACTTTCTATTGCAAAAGCGACTCTTTTCTGTATGCCTGACCTAGTCTTAAAGTAATACTGTAAAGTAAGTCGGCAAGCAAAAATCATAGAACTGTCGTCTACATACTATTCATAGTCATCTCTGTCTTTAATCGTGAAATAAATGAATAATCTGTGACTATTGGAGTTATTGGCTTTAATTCGTGATATAAAACCAAGGCACAATGTGCGTTTCGAAATAAGCAAATAAAATAATAATATCAAACGTAAAAACAAAAATTTAAAAAAATAAAATTAGATAGAAAAGAAACAACCAAAGCTTCTGGAGTGCGCAAATGCAGCTAGCAACCATGGAAACACTGAAAACACAATAAAAGCATCCTAGAACGAAATAAAAATTATTTAGAAATTAAGACTGAACAATGAATATTTTTAAGGAATCCACCGGATGAACTTAATCAAGGCGTCACTCATCTGAGCGGATTCAAAATAAAAAACAACAGGAATGATTTTCTGTGTGAGATTTCGACAAAAAGTCAGGAAAATTCACCAGAATTTCACTGAAATATCATGTGACCCGAAGCACCCTGATAATCAGAAAAAGAATTTATATATACTCAGAAATGTCCAAAAGCCAATTAGTAGAAGTAAGACATATTAGATCATTTAAAATGTCACGCGAATGGGGAAATTCAGCTTTTTTTATATTTTTAATCAATTTAAAATCCTTCTAAATGAACAGTAATATTTTTTAAAAACATTCCTAGGCTGTTTTTCAAAACTATTATTTCCAATCAAAGTTTGCTTCTCAAATTTCGAGATAAAACGATCCATTCTGGTCAGAAACGGGTCTTATGTCATGTATGGCCAAGCAGAGGAGGCAATGTAAAAGTAAACACGTTACTTCCTTTCTTTCACTATAGCAATTTTTTTCTGTATTTTCCGAGTATCCATAAGATAAAATGATGTCAGAAAGATACATGTATTGAATTGTTCCCAATTGTGCTTATACAACTATATCGGCACCCCACACATTATTTATCGATGTGCCAAGGAATGAATTTCCGCGTATAAAAGGTGATGCAAGGTGAGGATAAACTTAATTCCAAACAGCAAGATACATGGAAATGAAAAATTCACAACTTGGAAAGTGAAGCATTAAGCAAGTGTTTCATCTTTTGCTATCAAAGAAAGTAGCATGGGTTTTTGAAATTTTAATTGCAAGATGCACAAGAATTTTTCTTTAAGAAATATTTGTAAAGACGGATTTTCATCTATAAGAGACTGATCTATTAACTACTATGGTTTACATCAGGGACAGGCTTTGGAAATGCGGGACCAAACTGGAAAAAATTGTGGTAAACTTCTTTTTTGTTTTTAAAAAATAATCTAATGATTTAGAACGAGGAAAAAATATCCGGACCTCGTATCCATTATTTTCTCACACCCTTACACAATATGGCGCTTTATGTGCCTCGTAGCATAGTGTACAAAATCATTAATAAGGATCTTATTTTCTTCCGATTGGAACCCAAATTTATAACTGAACTACAATTTTGGCAAGAATAATACATTTGAATTTAATTAGCTTGTTTCGTTTTTCAGTTACAATTTCCACTTGCCCAAAAACAGATGAAAAGGACAGACCGTTAATCCTTCGATGAATTGGGTCCAAAATTAACAAAGATTTCCAAATATTTTCCAAAAATACAGTAAATTTAAATTTTTAAAGAAAATATTATACGAGAATACATAAATCTGTGATACCAGGTACGTAGACTCTGCGTTTGAATTTTCTGCATCCACGTTCGATTGTGCTATCCTATTACCCATGTATATCTGCTTTTTCACCAGTAGAAGTCTTTAAAGAAATGTTCGGAGCCGTGTAAATAAGTCATTCCTTCAATTTTTGGTGCCAAGAATTTTTATTTTTTACTGGTGTAAATTTAGTCAAGCGTTTATTATGAGTTCAAATCGATAGAGTTATCTGAAATTTAGTATGCTTGCCTAATTCTTCTCAAATAATAGCCGCAAATAAGAATTTTAAAGTGCATTGAAAGAATTCCTTTCTTTCCATAGCCAATTTCTCTCACTTGGAGATATAATTCAATCTCCTCACTTAACCTTACAACACATAGGTGGCATCACAGACTCATTTACCTCTTTGCGTCTATCGACACCCGACATGAGAGTAGTCTTCCTTCCAGTGGTTATTTTATTATAAACTAAAGCTACCAACCAGGAAGCAAATTCTATTACACAAGTCAAGAAAAAATCGATATGAATTTACAGCGTAAATATGAAACTGTGTATTGGGCGATAGATATGAAACTTCGCATTTCTTGAATATGCGATGATTGTACACTTGCCATTGCAAGTTGCAAGCGAGGGCGAAGTAAAGAAAGAAAAGAGTGCGCACTATTACAAGTTGAAGGAAGAAAAAGTTTTTATCGTTTCTTCCTATATCTCATCATCAATTCTGGTTTATTTAGTTTTAGTATTTATCAAAGTATTTAGTTTTAGCATATATCAAACAGAATGTACGATTGCTATTTTTTGTTTTGTTAATTTGTGCTCTCAATTTTTTTCCTGTACGTATGTCCGGATTTTAAATTTTTGGAAAATAGTCACCTTAAATTATTATAACAGTTCAAAATAAGTAACAATAATAAAAAGTTGTTATGTTATTCGACAGCAATAGGGAAAGATAAATTAATATTGTCTAAAATTATTTTTATTAAAAATACAATAAATCTATCAAAATTCGGGAAAACCAAAATTTTGAGCGAATAACCCATATTTTTTCAGAGTATTCCTTATGACAAGCATTTCAAAATGCAACTGCAATAGCACAAAAATAAAACTAATTTTCATTATTTCAAAACAAAGGCGAAAATAAACTTTTGCCTTATTAAAAATTTTTAATTTATTTGAACTGCGTTTGATAAAAGTTTTGAAAAATATTTTAAACATACCATTATCATATTTTGGACTGTGAATAATAGGTTATTTGCAAATATCATAGATTTATTCTTAACGTACATGTCATAATTCTCCAATATAATAAAACAAATCAAGATAAAATATCCAGGATTTACAATATGCAACAATAAAGTTTCCATTCATCCTTATCAAAAATGTAACACGGCGTTATATATATTGTTTCCCTTCGTTTTGAAGCAACACGAGGGCTATTTTGGACCTCGTAATTTTGAACCATGGTCAGATGTAGAGGACGATACCTGAGTTGGCACACCCTCTTCAAACTTCCACGCCACAACAACGATAGGACTTTTGGCCACTACATATGATTTAACGTGCAAAGGGCCCCATACACGGCGGATCTTCAGTGGAATCGGATTTCGAACCTGGAACCCTCATATTTCATATATTAGACCTTCATATTTGAAATATTAGATTATTATTATTAATAATGTCCGATATAAGAATAATGGTCACTGCAAAAAATGCAAATATATCACATTACGCTGAAACTTTATTTTTTGAATATTTCGATTAAAATACAGTTGGTAGCAGTGGCGGGTCGTACATTACGGCGGCAGTCCCCCCTTCCTGAAAGTATTTTGAAATATCGCATTTCGTTTTTATTTTGCCTGCATCTTCACTTTCAGAGTTCAATCATCAACGAAAATGGCAAAAAAGTAATAAAAAACGTAATAAAAAGAAGGAAATCAGTCATCAACTAAGAAGGACACAGATGAGAGCTACAAAGTCATTGCCCCTACCACCAAATGAACAAAATTCGCAGTGAATTTCATTTTAATAGCATGATTTCAAAAAAAAATCTATAAATATCTTAGTTTCTTGCACCTTATTGATTCCTGAAGCAATTTTAAATTCATTCACAGATCAGCTTATAGTTATTAGGAAACAGTTTTAAGAAAGAATTTAAGTCATCCTAAATAATGGGATTTTTTTTTCATTCTCCGTTTAATGAGTCTTTCTTTCGTGTAAAGAAAGAAGCCATTTTTTATTTCCTTAAAATTCTTCACTTCGATACGAACTCGCGGACCACTTCGCCGAAATTGTGAATTTTGCAGAACAGGATACGGACATACCAGCTCCTTATCGTTATATGAATTTCAAAATTAAAATCTGTAATGATTTAGTGTTCAATCTGTTTTCGCACATCTATAACTCACCAAAACTAGAACATCGTCTCATACACCCGTACCTGTAACCATTACGGCCACTGTACGATTGACGGGTATTATTATGTGTATTTATTAAGGATCACTAAAAAATATATAGAATGGCTTGTTACAGTGCCAACAAACACATAAACGACAAAAATACACAGAACACAAGATTAAAAAACATACAACAGTGAAATGTAAGCTGGGAATATAAGAAGAAATAGAAACCAAGAGAAAAAAAAACAAGAGAGAAAAATAAAAAAGACAAACATTTATGACATAAAAATGGCAGAGAAGAAATGTGTGACTTTTACCTAGAAATTAAAGAAATAAAAAGCGTTCAACGACAGTCTCTTACGAAACAGAAAGTTCATGGTACTTAAAAGAAAAAGTTCACATCACGCTATAGAGTCACAACACAGTTTATCAGTTACTTCAAAAGAGGCAAACACCTGCATTACGACACTTTAGAAGAGTCAAAGCTTGGGGCATTCACGAATATTGTTGTTAGGGCCTTCGGGCCTTCTGACTAAAGGAGCGACGGGCTTTATAGGTCTAGCATGAGGAGAAGTAGAGGCATGGAAGACTTACCTTATATTAATAAGGGCTTCGTTGTCGGCCAGGAACCACACAAGCTGAACTTTCTTATTGCGAGATAGTTTGTTCCCGGCGACGGCTCTCATCCATGCTACCCTGTTTGCTTCTGCAGCTTTCGTGAAAGGAAAGGATTCGATGAGATGACATTCTGTTTCATAGTGCAGCGGATTTCCTGATTTTCCACATCCACAATTCTCCTCCGGATGCCTTACTATTCTTTTGAGATAGACAGGGAATGGACCAAGGCCTGAAACGAAGATGGTGAATTCTCTTCACCAGCCTGCTGGTTTTAGTGAAACCTTTCAAAGGACTTCATAGGTTGATCTGCCTACATCATTAAGGTCCCACTGATCTTGACATTCCTTCATGTCCCATTTCGTGAGCTTACATTTCACGCTGCATCTCGGAAGAGGGATTTAATGGATGGAGATTCCTGTTTTTGGGAAGGCAGTCTTGGCGAGGAAGTCAGCCATTTCATTTCCCGGGTACCCGACATGTGCTCTAGACTGATATTTGTACGATTGAAGTGAAGAGTTTGAATTTCTATCGCTATTTTGTTCGTTGTGCTTTCATTGGCTATTGTTTTCAGGCTGCATTAGCTATCACTCAAAATTTTTATGTCACTTTGTAGGGTCACCGCGTATTTAACTGCTTCGTAGATGGCTGTCATTTCTGATTGGTGAACTGTATTTTCATTCTGAATCCTTGTTTCCCAAGAGTGGTGGAGTTCCTGCTGCTCGTCCAGGATTCAGTAAGCTGAGCCTACACCCAGCTCAGACTTATAAACATCAGTAAAGATATTTATAAATTAATATATTTTTTGATTTCGATTAACACTTTCATCACTGTTTCCGGAATGAGAAAATTAAAAAAAAAATTAAATATACATTCAAAAAAATTCAAAGATCAAAAAGCAACCGGAAATTTCTTCTAATTTTACCACTAGGAACAAAAGAATATTACTTATATAAAATATGTTCTATGCTTAAATGTTTTTATCATATTATGAACTTAAATGTGCCTCTTCCACCTACTGAGGTGTTGTCAAATAAACGAAAGATAGTGTTTACAGATGAAGGTCACTAATCAAATTTTATTTTTCTAGCTTGTTGCCTTTGTGAGTTATAGCGTTCACATAGGTAGACAGTTAACCTTAAGTTAAGAAATTTTTTCAAAAGTTGAATTTCGTTTGTGAATGCAGCCGATAAAAATAATGGCCTAATTTTATCTATTTAGATCACTGTGTTTTAAAGATTTCGATTCACATACGTATTGTCTGACAGACAGACATATTTTTTGTTATCTGAGAACGTCCAAAATTTGATAAAGTTTCTATCATTTTGGTGAAAATGCTACATTCCAGTCTTTTGTGTTTTTCAGTTATAGAAGTCACCAATAGACGAGCCAGCAGACATTATATCGGAAACTGAACTGATGTAGTTAGAAAAGGTGTAGATTCATCGAAATATCGAGATCAAATTGTCTGATAACTACAGAGCTATCTCTACGCGATAGAGTAAAAAAAAATCTTAAGCTTCTTGCGAATTTTTAATGATGATAAGATGTCCTTGTATTCAAGGCTATCATGAATACTTATAAATGTACTAAAATATGATACGCTACATGAAAAGATAAGCCTAATTCCCTTATGTTTAAAAGAAACTCATTATTACCTGTCATACATTGATTCCTTTTCATAAATCGCTGGGTTTCCGATCATCTAACTACTCGCCGCTGAGGACATAGCGGATTTCTTGCGTTTTAAATTCAACTCATCTTTTAATAATTTCTCCTTTATTTGATTGTATGGATTCGTTCTATCTGGGCAAAATATAATGTCACGAACAATGGCTGCAGCTTCAAGTGTCACATGAGCAACATAATAGTTGTATTTGGTTACACTTTAGGTTATCGGATTGGACACGGCTAGTTCCAAAGGTGGCTTCTACTATGATGAACCAAACCTGTGGATTAGAAAAATTGAATGGTGGTGTCTTCGTCTTGATAGCTGAAGTTTTCTCCATGTCGGCAATCCGAATTCGAAACGGCTCAACTAAAAAGGCTGGTGATTGAATTTCAAAGTCCGCGGGTCACCATGTTAGGATTGAGACCCGGATCACGATGTCATGATTAGGTTGAATGAAGGTTGTGTAGGTGCGTTCAGTGATTCCAATTCAAGAAGTCATTTATTTTAAACAACTATTTTATTGAAACATAAAATCATTTAAAAACATTTAAAAGACATAACTAAATTCTGCCTTCAAAGCTGCACCTAGCTGAGCCTGAAGTTTGCCGCAAATGGAGGGTGCTATTACTGCGAGTGAGGGCAATGCAATGAAGGACTGAGCCTTT
Organism: Araneus ventricosus; assembly: GCA_013235015.1. Lineage (NCBI taxonomy): Eukaryota > Metazoa > Arthropoda > Arachnida > Araneae > Araneidae > Araneus > Araneus ventricosus. The sequence continues at coordinate 35,606 of BGPR01010220.1, read as the reverse complement.
TATGTTCAGATATAAGATAACGCTTCCTAGGAAGGCGCGTCTCACTCAGAACAGCGCAGCTTGAAGTTAACAAATCAACTCTGCATTTTAGAACAAGAATTAAATTCACCACAAATACATATATTTATGAATTTTTTTTTAATTTTCTAATTCCAAATACGACAATGGAATGTTACTTGGAAATCGTAAAATATGATATTGTAACAAAGATGCACAGAATTACTAAATACGGTTCAAACATTAGATTTAGTATCTGGAAGAACAGAAAACTTTCCTACACCTTGTGAGACTCAGCGTTTATGCACTCACAGAATAATCTAGAATCATTTTGAATAAAGAATAATCCTCTAGAATTTTAAAGAAAGATCTAGAACTACCCAGAACATAAATAAACATTGAATAGCATTTTCAATTAAAATACAAATTCTAGGATTAATGTGCCATGGTCGGAATTCGAAACATTAACATATATATTTACAGCCTTATCACCTGAGATAGCGCAACCGCTGTCTCAGGAGATAAGGCACTAGACTGTAAATAAGACCGCTGGTTGCTTTGTGCGGCAATTCTCTAAAGCTAAAAAAATAAATTTCCTAATTAAGTGTAATTATTGCCGTGCTCTATATTCTGAACAAATGCAGAAATGTCCCAGTTTATATTTCCCCACTTACAAAGGCTAGTTTGAGACGGATGATTTAATTTCGGATCTTAGTCCAATAAAAACGGATATCCATTCTACCGGAAGAGTTATCATGCAAATTAAAAGCACGGAAAACTCAAATAAATTCAATGCAATCCATCTCTGATCTTGTAAATGCAGAAGCTTTACACAAATACATCATGATCCTTGCATTTTTCTTACACAAATACAGAAGAACGGAATATATACATAGATTTTTTTCTTTATATCTGTGGAATCTTTCAGTGTAATTGAAATGAGAGGATATAAATAATTTATATCTTTATAAATTTTATTTCACTTCTCTCATATCGGTAAAAAAAGGATTCCATAATCTACTTTTTACTGACTTCCTGAAATGATAGTCTTTTGGAATTATATTATTAGTTTGGAATTATACTATGTGTTGTCGACGACAGTAAAATATTTTGCAAGACTTTAAGAGGTTGAAAGAGGATTAAATAAAAATAATAACTAAAAAAATAGAATGCATCATAGAACTAATCTTTAGAGAGTTCATCTTTGTTTTGGAAATGGAATAACTTCTTCATCATCGCTTGAACTAGCACCAGGCAAGTTGTCTTCTATTAATTCACCAATTGTGAATAATTTCGAAGTCACGTTAACTTTATTATGGTTCGTATATTAGAAAGGAGAATATTTCTGCTTTTTAGAACGGGTGAAACGACGTGTAACCGAAGTTTTAAAACGTATAAAAGAAGAATTTCATCCTTATAATGAATACGAATGAATCGAGACTGTGATGAAACAACGTAGAAATGTTAGCAACGTATAAACGAGGAACTCATAAACGGTGTTTACTATATTTCTCTTCTGACAATTTTCCTAAGTTAATCTAAAATTTTTATCTTGGCAACGACCATTATTAGACGTATAAACATAAAAATTCAGGAAAGGTATCAGAGGCGAAATCTTTCTTTTTTGCAATGGAGATATTTTCTTTAAAAGAATTTGTTGTTTTATTTGGGCCGTGTAATGCATACCTCAATCATTCTGTGAAACACAGCTGTTCAATTTCTCCATCATTTTCACGCTTTAACGTCTGTTATTTCAAAGCTCTATCATCTGTTTGGGATACCAGAATCACGTTTTCTCTTTTTTACACTTTTATCGCTAATTTCCGTAGTTTATAGTTTGTATCAGGCATTCTATTATAAGTGTGGAAATATTACTTAAATTCTTTGAAGAAATAATAACATGAAATTAGCACATGTTTATAACAAAATTGTGTCATTTTCCCATTCAACTACTATGCGTTTTAATGTTAAACTCGTCGTTATGTGAACGGTAGAACAAAAAATGCAAAAAAATCTAGGAGATAATCTTCATCACTGAATTTAAAGTATTAATCAGTTTCTTCGAATGCGAATCATCTACACAAGTCACTACTATCACCATTCACAAAATTAAAATTAAAGAACTACTTACATCTGTACAGACTAAATTTTAATTAATAAAACAAAAAACGCTTGCCAATCAAGTGAACCATTAAAACCGACATAATATTTATACAAAATAAAACAGTAAAGATCATTACAAATACGCCATTCCAGGAAATGACTTCCAGGAACATTCATGAAACCTTCAAAGAATATGAAACAACTCGTTTCGTGGTGACTGATTAGCGAAGATATTCACAGATACGCAGGAGCAATGCCGAACGGTAGAAATGGAACAAACCGCGATTAGCTCGAACAAAAATTCACTAAGAAAACTTTATCAACCCTTTGAGTTGTTCGGTCTCCCTTGTAAATCGACTCGAAAAGCGAGTGATCGAAGACCCATTATCTTTTTTAAAACTGCGTCTTCTTCCAGGGCCCGGGAAATACAAGGCCTGGTTCATACCTTTGAAGTTTACGATTTTCCGACATGTGGAGGGGAAACCAGTTTTGACGTCACGATGCTGTCAGAGTGTGGTCCGAGAGTGTCCACTGGACATTCTTTCATTCTTAGTTTTTTCTTTCATTCTTCTATTTGTTCCTGTGTTGTCCAGTGTTACTTGTTATTTTGTCCAAATATTGTGAAACTCTTGCAACTATGTCTGGTTGTGCTGTCGCTACCTGTCCAAATTATTACAGGAAAACGAAAGACAAAGGTGTAATATATCATATGTTTCCAGTATGTCCGAATCAGAATAAAATTTGGATCTCGAAATGTAAAAGGCTACATCATATAAATGTAAAATACGCTAGGATATGCATTGATCACTTCAGGCCAAGTGATTGCATGGATGACATGAAGAATCGTCTACTTGGTTTAAATGAAAAGACAATTTTAAAACCTGATGCAGTTCCGAGTGTTAACTTGCCATTGCAAGATAATGGAGAAGATATTTCAAGTAGAAGTGAGAGGAAAAGGAATAGAAGTATTTTACAGGACGCAAAAATTAGATTTAAATGTCCGAGTCCTAAAAAAACATATGAAAAGCCAGCTATGGAGCCATTTACTACACCTGCAACCAAAAACATTTGCTCATCCTGCTTTGAAACTCAAAAAGATAATGCATTACTTCTGGACGAGTAAATATGGAATTTTCTTCTACCAGCACAGATATAAAAACCCGGCCTTTATATTAAAGAAATTGTATTGCATAATTCTTGTCCGAAAAGCAATAGTTTTAAAATTTTATATAGAAATTTCTGCAATATTAAAAGTGGTACAATATTATATATGTTTTTAAATCTAAATTCTTAACCCTCTGAGCGACTAATAGGTCAGAGTAAGCCGTCTGAAAAATATCTCTCTGCTTTTCAATGGGTTCCTTTAAGAAATATACACCGTCCTACAAGAGGTGTTTGAAAAAGAAACGCCTGAATTCCCCCCCCCATTGCTACCTGCGGGAGGTCTAATTATCCCAGCGGGGAGAGTCTTCCCCCGTTCCTTATCTCTAGCAGTTCCCCTTCCCAGAGCCGGCCGGAGGGCAGTGTGAAAGGTGCGACCGCACAACGTTCCTCGCCGCTGACTGATTTTGTAAAATGAAAATGATTTCTGTTTTTTCAAATCCAAGCAGTGGCGAATCCAGGGGGGGCTATCGGGCTTAAGCCCCCCACAGAGCTGGCAGAATTCTTGATTTTATTTAAAATCACTGCAACTGTTTGTTCTTAACTTCCCCTTTTTTAAAAAAAAATAATTAAAGTGTGACAACATTGCTTTCTGGCTTGACAGGCTCGAAAATTTTCCTACTTTTCTAGTCATTCCACTTGTACTTGTAGCGTTGGCGCGGTCGAAAACATTTTTTGGCCAGTTATTTCATTGTATTTTTTATTAAATTATCGAAAGTAATGTAGTTTTCTTTATGATTTTTACTGTTAAAGAAAAGAGAAAAGTCTGTAATGTTAAAGTGTTTTGGTTTACATGAGCCATGAGGTTTGATATTCGTCACGACGATACAAATTTTCATGAACTCAACCCCCCCCCCCCCGATCCGAATCCTGGATTCGCCACTGAACCCAAGTATAAATACATTTAAATATAATTATACAATTTGTACACATTTTACATCTACCAATCTAAGGCAAGGTTGGGTTCTTTAAAGTCGTGAAAGATTAGAATATCTTACAAGCTGCACATAAACTGTTACAAACTGAGAAACATTGACAGAGAATATAAAAAATAACTGAAAACGAAACACAACGTTTAACATGTGTTTGTGTATGAATAATAGCTATAATTTTATAAAGTGGCTATTTTTTATATTTAGTGAAAAAGGAAACAATAAATTTTGTTAAGAAAGCTAAGCATTTCACAATTTTGTTAGATTACAGGCTTGAGCCATCAAGAACAATTGTTTGTTAGTTTAAGATGTAGATGACTCTGAAAGCACATATACAAGCAGGGCCGGTTTAAGTCCTAAACGTGCCTGTAGGCAATACAAGTTTCAATTTCTTTCTTATTCAGATTCAAAACCAAATATTTTTCATTGTTTTTCATGCAAGCAAATATTAAGACTTACTCAAGTTAAAAAGAAGTATATTTAATTTGCCGATCACCTTCAGGAGAGTGGTTTCAATATCTCAGATATAAAAAAACTAAAATGTAATGTAATTTTTTTTTAATGAGTGGTGAAAAAATTGCAAAACTTTTTTACACAGTCTAAATAATCTAATATAAAATTTCTAGGGATATTTTGGAGCCAGAAAAACGGTAAAACAAACTGGATCACACTGATCTTCTCGCTAAATTAAAAACATGAGGAAAAAACCTTACGAATAATGTTCTGAAATTTAAACAATACTTGATTTCAATTTAAATAAATTCCAGTATACGGCTCTTGTAAATTAAATGAAAACACTAAATGAAATTACCTTGAAAATAAAGCATAAAAATATCATAAGGCATTGGAAGCCTCCAAAGATATTGGGCCCCTAGGCAGTTACTTTACCTATTTGATAATCCGGACCTGTTTGCAAAACCGATTTGTGTTGAAACGGCAAAAGACTTGTCAGGAAAATGTTGTTGACTAAAAATCTCGTGAATTATCATTTTGAAAAATATCATGAATCGGAATTCATACTATCTACTTTTAACAACTGCAAAGTAAATAGTTGAGTAGTTAAATCAAGGCGACATCTGAATTTAAGAATTAAAGACTGGATGGAAAAAAACAATTTTTCTTTGAAGCAACCGATCAGTCTATTTCACCTGTCAATTATCTATTTTCTAGTCATAATGAATAGTGCCATTTTTTCTTTTCGGAGAAGATCGAAATTTATCATGAGACGCCTGACAGAATGATGGCTCTCTGTTCTCTTTAAGTAAAAAGATAGATTTTCCTGAAAAGAAAGAACATTAGTACTGATATGGTCTTTTTGTGATTACACACCCGTCTGGCGATATGGTAAACATTCGATCGTGGTCTATTGATAGTAAAATCGCAAGCATTTGTGACAGCATTCTTGTGAAAAGGTGTTGCTGCACTCATTGTACGATGGAATGCTGAAAACCTACTCAAGGGTCAGGAATAAATTGATCCGTGTAATATTGTTCAAGCTCCCTCTTTCCTACTATTGTTGTCCTCATCTGTTGCGAAGCAGCTTTCTTTGTTTGTAAAGTTTACCTTGATGTTTTTGTTGAGATTCTACATAAGACAACAAAGCCGACTGGTTATAGTGCATGGAAAAAAGGATTATCCCTACTTCTTTTCAACTTGCTGTCCAGATGGGATGTTATATCGGGAAAACTATTGAAACAGATATCTTAGAGAGACAAACCTTTGGAGAATGATCTTTGAGGTGTATCACATGTATTTTTCTTTCTTCTTCTTTGAAACCAATTCCATTACAAACACTTTTCTGTTTTCTTCCTAAGATACTGTTTGAGAAAATTTTAGGAACTACTGACAAACGCAAAAGAGATCTTTTCAGGCGCTAACTTCCATTGATTGAAGCTCCTTTGTTAAATCTTCTACTTAAAATGATAAAGTACTGAACAAAGTATATATAAAGAAACTCGAAGGCTTCGGTACCATTTCTCGGCGTCTAGAAGATCGCTTATCAGTAGTAAATTCTTTTTGGATTTTGTTTGATGATGAACAGCGATTCATAAGAGGACAATTTAATTGAAACTTCATCGGAAGATGAATTATCATCAGAAGAAGACGAATAAGAGGATGAAACTTTGGAAAGTGCAAGAAACTGGTGTGGTGTTGATGTTTCCGTTTTGACTCCTGCTCCACCTAAATTTCCTTTTACCGGAAATCCAGGAATCAAAGTTTCACTAAGACAATCAGATGATCCACTGGATTACTTTCGCCTCTTTTTTGATGATGAAGTAATTTCATTCATCGCAAAAGAAACTAATAGCTTTGCGGAAGAACATTTTTCAAATTTGGAATTTACTCCATCAACTAGAGCTTTGCAGTGGAAAGATGTCACTAGTGAAGAACTTAATCGTTTTATATCTTTGTTGATTCTACAAGGAATTGTGCAAAAACCCGCCGAAAAATGGTTTTGGTCCAAGCGACCAATTTTATGTACTCCATTTTTCGGAAATGTTATGAACGAAAAAAGATATTCTCTTATTATGAAATTTCTGCACTTCCAAAGTAGTAATGATTCCGAAGATGAATCGCCTTCTAACAACAAACTAAAAAAAATTGGCAAATTTCATAGTATGCTTATGCAACGATTTCAATCAACATACATACCAAAGCAGGATATCTCAATAGATGAATCACTGATTGGTTATAAAGGGCGCTTAGGATGGAAGCAATATATTCCAACAAAAAGATCTAGGTTTGGAGTAAAACTGTTTCAACTTTGTGAATCCGAAAGCGGATATATTTGGAACTCTTATTTATACAGGAAAAGGTACGACGTTCCATGAGGATTATGAGGATTATGGTGTGTCCACTAAAAGTGTTATGACGCTCATTCATGAACTGAAAAATAAGGGGTATACACTAACCACGGACAACTACTACACTTCACCAGAATTAGCCGAAATACTTATTAAATGTAAAACGGATATTTACGGTACTTTAAGGGCAAACAGGAAAGGTTTGCCTCCGTTAATAAAGTCGTCAAAAGTGAAGAAAGGTGAAGTATTGGCCTTTCAAAAAGGTAAAATATGTTTATTAAAATGGACAGATAAAAAACCTATACTTATGCTTAGTACTTTACACAGCACTTCGATGGTGACCGTGGAATCAAAAAAGTCAAAATCTCAAAAAAGTCAAAGCTTAAGCCTGCAGTCGTGGCTGATTACAACAATACAATGGGTGGAGTAGACAAAGATGACCAATGTTTGTCGTACTACCCAGTGGCGAGAAATCAGCAACGAAAATACTACAAAAAGATATTTCGCTACTTACTTAGTCAAGCAGTGGGGAACGCTTTTGTAATCTTCAAAAAGAATGGAGGAAAAATGAGGCAAGTTGAATTTCGAATGAAATTAATCGAAAGATTAATTGAAGTAACAGTCTGTAATCCATCTACTCGCCGGGGTCCATTTCCTAAATCGGAAGAAAATGTCGTTCGCCTGACAGGAAGGCATTTCCCTTCTTATGTTGATGAAAGTGAATCCAGAAAAAAGTTAAGGAAGTGTGTTGTGTGCTCACTAAAAATGAATGAGAACGGTAAACGTGTGCGGAGAGAATCACGATTTGAATGTAAAAATTGTAACGTTGGACTTTGCGTTGCACCCTGCTTTGAAATTTACCATACGGAATCTAACTTATAGCATTTTTATTTTTAATCTCATGTCTTAACTTTAATATATTTCAAAAAAAAGTATAAAAAGTACCTAGGCAATTAATGTAATGGCCAGTTTTTCAATCATTAGTTCATGATCTTGTTATATGTGATTGATTTACTTCATTTCTGAATTTGTGAATATTGCAAAATTTTTTAATCAGTACAATATTGAAAAATGTTTACATATTATTTTATTGTCATGATCAAATCTGCATTACATAAAAACAGATCATAAAATTTTGAAAAATTAACAGTTAATATTATAATTGTATAAATTTTGTTATTTTCAGTTAGACAAGTTTTGCTACATATCTTTAATATCAAACTTTCCAATAAAGCTCATGATTATACTTCGTTCAGTTACATGTTGCTGTTTACCGAAAATCGTGTATTTTGTTTCGTTTAATCGATTGTTTCGGTTATTTTTTGCCCCGGTTTAAACCGGTTATTTTTTAATCCAAAACTGGGAGAGACGGCAAAATCAGCTATCAAAGAAAGGCTCGATTTTAGGTTGCAGTTATGAAGTTTTTTGAATTTCATCATCTTAGACGTAAAGCGCACCGCTTCCTCGAGACAGACATTGAGATGGTCTAAATAGTCATAGTCAAACTTTCATAACTCATTTTTTTTGGTCTCAGAACAGAACATTTTGTTTAAAATTCTAATTTACAAAAGTATTTAAATACATATGATTAATAGGAGCGAGGGACTGTATAAAAATTTAGTCATAGTTTTTTATAATTTTACATATAGACGCAAACAACACAAACTACGATTATTTACGTCTATACTCTCTATTTTCTTTTTTTATTTGTGTACAATACTTAATACAATTTTTATTATTACTATTATTACAATATTGTCATTCTTGTATTGTACTCCCATTTTATTATTATTACTTATTGTATTAATACTTAGTTATTGTATATTATTATTAATAATAAATTCCACCCTCAAACGTTGCTTCTTTTTAAAAAAACCGAAAACGGGTTATTTTGAGCTGTATTAACCGCCAAGTTAAACCAAAGGTGAAAACAACCGGGTTTTTTTTAAATGGCCGCCAACCCTAATAGCTATATTCTAATCAGTTGTCCGGGGTTTGTCTCCTACCTGACGCAGTGCATTCCTGAAAAATTTAAATATCATGTATAAGTTACATTGAATTTAAACCTATTGACTTAAGATAAATCTC
>BGPR01010220.1:0-22350 GCA_013235015.1 Araneus ventricosus | reverse complement strand
TCGTTAAGAAATGATCATACATATCGTTGATTTTTTTTCTTGCTATAACTGTCATAAATTTGGAAAGAAATTTATAAATACGAATTGATCAAGCGAAACTCTGAAAATACTTTCAATTATATCACCACTCAAAACATCGCAGATTTATGCTTTAAAAATGCAGTTTCCAGACTTTTTGGCTTGGGCGGTTTAATGCGTCAAATGTTTGATTTCACGTGCACCTCTTGTCGGTTTCAGGCGACTTAAGAAGGGAGGGATGTTCTGGACTTTCATGTTTTGAAGTAATACATATATAACCGGTTTCTCAAGAAAAAATGAATGTTTCTACACAATATTTCAAGTGTATGATCGGAGGAAATTTGGCACAAAAAGTATTTCATTAATTTTATTTTCGTTATATTTATGTCCCATTTTGAAGCTAAAATTGGTTTATTTTGGATGGGATTCCTAATGTTGGGCTGCACGCAGATGATGACGACGATACTTGAGCTGATGCTTTCTCTTCAAGCTTTCTCACCGCATCAGCTCGGAGGCGTTTGGCACATGGCGTATGATTCAGCATAAAGCAGATCTCACACAAGGCGGATGTTGTGTGTAATCGGGTTTCGACCCTAAAATCCGCGGTCCCAGACCCGAGGCCTTGCCATTTGGCCACCAGGGCTCAAATTATATTATTAAATTCAATAGATAAAAGGCTTTTTGAAACCAGAGAGGGTGGGGATCGAAACGACTGATAGTGGAAAGATTTGTCGTCCAGGTGTGCTCGTCTGGCAACACATTTTGATTAGAAGGAATTCGGAAGTCCGCATTTTTAGGAAGTATAATGCAATTAGTAGATTTGATTTGATGCAGATAAATTACAAAAGACCAGAACAGATAATACTTCGCCAAACTTATCTTAGAGTCTAAAAATTCTTTCTGAAATTTCAATTTAGAATTTCTTTAATGTCTTGTCTAGCGGTGTATACTGCAACAAATATTGTTTCAGTGGTAAAAAATTATATTTCGAAACAATTTCGAAAAATTCAAATTCAATAGCAAAATCGAATTTGTTTTGCTAAAAAAAAAGCGAAGACGGGGAAATTTACAAAACACGTCTGAAAAAATGACGCAAAACTCCCCCTCATGCCTCTGTTGCCTATAACTTCAAGAAATATCTACTAGTTTATTGCAAACGATGATAAGAATGACACACGAATACGGAAAGCAGCGAAGAAAAGAAGAGTTAAATTTGAGCATTCTGTTAGAATACAGAGAATCCACATTAGGCTCTGTACATGGAGGCGAGTTTCGAAAGATCAGTATTTAATTGTCTGTGTTTAATTTTATACGATTGTGTGTTTTAGAATGACGCTCAGATCTACAGTTCTACATAACACCACAGCATACCCCCGAACTCGGCGCCTAAACGGCACCCTGTCGGTTGGATGAGTATGTGCGAAACTTTATTGAAAAGCAAAAAAAAAATTACAACATTAGGATATAAATGCACTTGAAAGGGAACATAATTATACATGAACAAAGCAGAATAAAATAAAAACACATTGAGGATTACAATCCGAGTATTATAATAGAAATTTGCAAGGGGAGTTATCAAATTTGAGTGCAGTGAAAGGGTTGAATGTTTCATTTAGTTACATTTTTTCATGCAGTTGCAGCTCCATGATTCGGGGCTGCTAGTGGTGTTCGATGCGACGAAAAAGAAGAGTTTAAAATCGTATTACACCGGTTACATTAATGAAAATTGTCACAACCATCCTAAAATTCGTGGGACTGTTTTTTTTTTGTTCTGTCTTGTTATTTATACTGAGGGATCGCTGAAATTGTTACTCAGGGATTGGCAGTGATGTGAAGGGTGAATTTTTCGAATGAATTACGGAAGAATTAGTGGTGGCTGGTTGCTGTTTTTAAGCTAGTTTTCTCTGTTGCTCAACTGGGAATACTTCGAACTTCTGGTTCTAGGAGGTGAATCTTTGGAAGTATCTATTTCTAAGTGGGAGTATGTGACGGTGTTGTATTTTGACTTTTAATTAGGTCTTCATTAGTCGCCAGGAATGTGAATAAATTATCTATATTTCGTCTTGAGAGTTTTCTAGATAGGGCGCTCTTACACCAATTGTGGGCTTGGTTCCTTGTGGTGATAAGATAAAGTAAGTGGACATCTCGTTGCATAGTGAAGGGGATTTCCTATTTCCCCACATCCGCAGTAGTCTGTAGATTGGAGACCGAATATCTTGAGGTAGCTGGGGAAGGCCCATGGCCAGTGGCGAATTGGATGCATTCTCTGGACCAGTGCACCTGTTTGTTAGAAAGTAGCTGTAAACCGATCTGCCAGTCTCACCACTATCCCACTCAGCTTGCCAATGCGAGAGTGAGAGCTGTAGAAGTTGCTTCTTTAGGAAACTTTTTGGGAATGGAAGGCTGGCTGGAATTCCATGCGTGGTTGCCTCCTTCGCAAGGGTATCTGCTATTTCATTGCCTTTTATACCTATGTGTGCTTTAACCCAGCCGAGCCTGAACTACAGTTCTACAGGTTTCAGATAGAGATCTACACGTTTTCCCACCGAATTCTTAATTCTTTAGACCCTTTAAAGTAGGCTGAGTCGGTGTGGGTCTGTAATACTACTACTTGTTAGACCGTCGTATATTTAAAATTCAGTAACCATATTAGCACATCCTACAGAGGGGACTTATGATATGGAGAATAGAAGCCAGATGATAAGTAAGCAGGGTTTCACTTCCCTGTAGGTATAATAATGGAGTGTTCTTTAACTGTCTCCACTTTAGTGATAGGAGCTACAAGAGAACTTGAACGGAAGCTAGTGGTGGCCATTAGGACTCCATTATCAGTTCTGGAGTTACTCTCGTGATGACCATGGTTAGATTACACCCGATGCATTAGCCGGGCGAGAGGAGCTCACTTCTGATAATCATTTCAGCACAAGACATTGCGCGGTTTTTCTAGGATATCGTTCGATATTCAGAATGCTGTACATTAAGTATAGATTTTGTAACAATATTGTAAAGTATGCTTGTTCTAAAAGGGAAAAGCGAATACATACCAGATTTATTCTTGTTGACAAGTGATCCTTCTGTTTGTGCATTAGTTTCGAGGGGTCACCAGTCTGGACTTCGTTTTCTTATATGATAATGCAAGACCGCATCTTAGTTGTACATCGTAGGAGGCGATGAGAAGTTAAGATATCACTGACTGAACTGATTTAAATCCCAGGGATTGGCAGATGCGTTTTGGACTAGTTATATTCAAAATGAACCTTCAGCAACCAAAACAAAAGATCGTTGAAAAATGGATACGTTTGCCTCATGAGCGGATCACCCATATGATGCTGAGTATGAGAAACGGCATTACAGTTAGTGGGGGAAATCATATATCTTTACAAAGATACATTTGTTTTTGTCTCTCTTGGGTAGATAACCAATTGTACCAGTAACCACAATTTTAATAAAGATTATATTGACTAATTCCAAACTGCTAATTTTCATTCGATTTTACACTTTTATGTTAACTTTGCCAGCTAAGCACAAGATACGGGTTCTGCATCCTTGTGCCCTAGGTGATGATTCGCAGAGTTAATGTGGCAAAAGCAATTCATTATTAAATGTTGTTCGCTAATTTACGATCGAATTTGTAAAGACGCCGTATTTTTAATTATCAATTACAATGACTGAAATAAGAAGTGTGAAAGAATTCATGCAAGGTACCCTTTTTATACTGGAATAAAAATTTCTGTACCTATGAGGGAGCCTTACTTAATCCGCAATTATGACCCAGCATTACAAATGGAGCTGTAGATGTACAACCGTGTTCTCCACACCTCTCCAATTTTCATCGGTTTTCCCCATTGACGATCGGGTGAAGATTTTATTGTGGGTAAGCTCTCCCCACACGAGTATTTCTTAGTCTTAAATCTCCCCACCAGTATGGTGCCGAGCACATGTATTATTCTCTGATTGTAAGTAAGCATGCCATTTAACGTTTTATTTTATGACTCAATAAATCCCGGGCGACTTTGGGCAAGTTATACCACTTGGTGCTTAGGACCGCTTGTGCGCGACCCTGGGGTTTTGGCTATGCTGGCCGTGCTCGTTGCCTATTGTGGCCTTGCTCTTTGCTATTGTACTTGGAAGGCTTTCCGCGCGCTTGTGGACGGTTCTTTCCCCATTCACCTATATTATGCTTACACCTTTCAGCTTATGCTGGTCTGGTGTGGGTTTCCATTGACGATCGGTGATGGTGTGGAGTGGATGGATTAGTCGTGAGAGCACTGCTTTATATCTACACAATTTGGAGCTATTTGAGTTCATAGTAAAAAGACTTGATTCCGGATTTGGAAATTTTCCTTTTCGCCGCTTGGGCGTAACATTTAATGCAATTATGATGTCGATACCACATATCAAATTGATTTTGTGTAGTTCATTGCCTAATTCAGCCACCGCATTCACAATCTCATAATTGGGCATGCAGTCAATTTCTTGAGGGATTTGGACAAAAAATTAATTCAATTCTTCTCATAAAACTAAATGACTAATATTATTCATGTAGGTCGTAAAATTTTCTATGTATCGTCACATCCAAGCGACCGCATAGGCTTTTCATTGAAGGATCAGATCTTGCCAGGTTTTGTAATGACTCTAATGGGTGTTGTAGTATGGACCAAAATAAATGTTGTGCATAGTTCGTTGAGAAATTTTGAAAAAAAATATGTTTTGGTGCATTAGTCAATATCGTCGTCACTTGATCATGGTCTAATAATTCAAGACACTTTCTCTAAGAAACTTTCTAAGACGTTGCATCAGTCAGTGAAATATATCATGAACAAATACTTGCAATGAAGAATAAAATATGTGATTAATTCATTGCCTATTTAATTTGATTGAATTAAATTCTCTTTCTAGAACATTAAAGCTAATTTAAAAAATTAAAAAAGACATAAGTTTTTCAATTCCTTCTAAAAATAAAAACCAAATTGCTCACTTTATATAATTATCTATATATATATAAAATGCAAATACCATGATTCACTCACTCATCACGAAATCTCTCAATCCACGAGGCCTAGAAACTTGAAATTTGGCGGACGGTTGTTTCTTGGGAAGTAGGTGCTCAATAAGAAAGGATTTTTCATAATTAAAGTTAGAATATAAATTAATTAAAAATTACATAAAATGTTAACGTTTTTCCATAATAACTTAGGAACTTATTATCGCACGAAAACCATTTTTACTTCATCTTAAAGATGAAAAAATAGACGATATTTTTCAATTTTAATTAATGTTCCAGAATGTTTTAAAACGTGAAATGTAACATTGTTTTTATTGTTGTAAATAAATTCAAATCAGTCTCATTATTTGAGGAAATCTTTTATTCACGCGCTTTTGCAATTGTTACGGTTCTGATAGTATAAATTGTTTTCTTGCAAAAGTAACTCCATAGCAGAATTTCCACTTTAGTATTCATTGCATTACTGAAATATTTTCTCGCACCTGCTTCAAAGTAATATTTTTGAGCTTTTCTTTTTGTTGTCTTTACTTTCCTTATGATTGCATTTTAATTTATGTTATTTAGTAATTAATCAAGAGTTTGTGTTTAGGAAAGTTTGAAAGTGCGTATAGGAATTTGAAATTGTGAGAAATTTTTTTAGTTATTTTAAACTTTTTTCCTTTGAAGCAGTGTATTTGTGAATAAATTTTGTACACAAATTTGCTGGCGTTCTTCGTAACTGTCAGTGGCTCGATATTTGTACGTAAGGGCAGGCCAAACTACAGTTATTATATGTTGAGTGGTGAATAATAACTTCTTGCCGCTAAATTTTGATTCAAAATGTATTTCATGTTATTAATACCTATTCTGGATTGATGTACTTTTTTGGATGCAGATTGCTTATTGTTCAGGAACATTTAAATATACATATTTACTAAAAATACAATGTCTTTACTTTACCTAGTGATGCATTTCATAAAATTAACTTTATATTTAATGAAGATTTTTTTTTCTGCAGTGTGTTTCCAAGTTTAAAATATTCATCCCTGTTTATGAAATGTGTTGTAATGCATGATATTGTTGTTTTATTTCCTATAAGACTTTTAATATAAAAATACAAATCTTTGATTGTTCGGATAAAATGCTCATATTTTTATATTTTAAAGCTGTGTTTCGTTATGTATTAATTGATGAGAATAAGAAAAATAGTTTTATATTATCTTTTCAAACTTTGTTATAAAAAAGTATTCAGTTGATGCACTCTCTAACACTATTCCATCTGAGCTACTCTATATTACTAATAAATTCCTCATTCTTACTTATTAAATTTGCTGTGTTGTACTATTTAGTTCTTTTATGTGCTATATTTATTTTAAAACAAGTAACTCTGTTATAGGTTAGATAAATTTAAATATCCATATATTTTACATGATGGACAGTATCTTAAATTATGTCTTATACATAATGGAAAAGTCTTATATTTTGCAAAAGGATTGTTTTTATGAAATTACCAGGTGTATTCCTTCTTTGTAAATATGCTTATAACACTTTTGATCTGTAATGAGGCTGTATATTATTTACTCGGAAAGGCATCCAGAAAATTGTCTTTGTATTTATTAAAGCTTTGTGCTGTGGTGTGTTTCCAAGTTAGTATATTGATCCTCATTTATGAACCCTCTGACTGTCGCAACGGCTTTACCGGCCCCTTATGCAAACTACCATACAGACGGCCGAGCGCCCGAATTGTCGCATGCTTATTTCCTTCCTCTTTTAGAAAAGGGTCTGTAAACGGAGTGGATTAATCTTTTCTTTTTAACAATAGTTGCTTCCCTTCCCACTGTCACTCTTGATTGATGTCCCAGTCAGTGTTTCAGGGTAGATGCTCAATTTACATTACGCCTTCCGCTTGCTAACTGCTAAGATTTCTTCCTAAAATGCCTGAATATTGGAAAGTTTTATATCAGGGATAAATTAATAATATAATGTTTGATGATATTGATGAATCCGATTTAGATTTAACGAATTTCAGACTGAATTTTTTTAAATGTTTATTAATATAAAACCAAATATTAGAAAGTATAAAAATAAAATGAGATGATTTTTTTATGAAAAACTTCGTTCGTAGCATGTGTTTTTCAACCAGTATTTTAAAATCTTTATTATGATTAATATTAGTAATTTTAAAAGTCATGCAGATCAAATATAAATGCATTGATTTTTTTGGTAAACTGTGTTTGTAACAATATAAAGTATTTTTCAAAGCTGAAACTTTTTCCTTCCAATACTTTAAATACTCTTAATTAAATATACAATGAATTAAATATTAATACTTTAAAAAATTTACAAATCATTTGAATATTGCCAGATATTATGTCTTCAGTGTACTGTTTTAAGTCAGTAAATGTATTTTTTTAAATGCCATTAAGAGTTCTCGTTGATTAGAAAGTCTAGGATTTGATTGCGACATTTATTAGAATTCGGCATTTTTCCTTTCTTCACAGCATTTACATTTTGTGTTAAATAACAATTGTGCAACTGTGTGCTTTCAAAAGGCATTTGGAAGGGAAAGGACAATTTTTGACTTCGTTAATGTTAGCAGTATTTCAACAATATTTATAAATAATAAGTGTCACCTAAAAAGAGAATATCATGCCCAAGTAAATATTCTCTGTCCTGTTTCGCCTCTTTTCTGCTTTGTAATTTTAAATTCTGAAATTTTTAGCAAATTTTGGTTTATTTACACCGGAAATAACTTTGCTTTTCATGTGCCTACGTTTATCTTATTAATAGTTTCCAAATTTGGAACTTTTTTCTCTTTCAGATTCTAATAAATAAATCTGAGAATTGCTCTGAAAATAATTTTTTAAATAATTAAATAAAACAAAATTCTCTTAGATTTTAATAAATAAAATATATTCCGTGTTTACAGTGAGTTAGCTAGATGAGTACAATACTCTTGAAATAAAAAAATGAGAACTCTTAAATGATAAAATTGTTCTGACTAAAATTTTTTAAAACGATATCTGCATACTCATTATAATTTAAAATCATGTTTTCTTATCACATTTGTTTTTACTGTTATAATGATATACAACGGTAAAAAATAAAGCTTTTAGAAAATATTTTACTGTAAATAGAGTGTTAACACACTTTGTAAACGACCCCTATTTAGTCAACAAGGGTTTAGATACGACAAAGAGGACGACAAAAGAACCCCCGACGTCGCAAATTACCTCTTGCTTACCAAAAGGGGGAGGAAAATGTATACCTCCTTTTCATTTCTTTCGTTTTTTTCCATAGCTAGTTAACTCTAGTAAATATTATACATCGTTATTATGTTTATTGAGATTAAAGTTAAAATAATTATTTTAATTATAATATTATTGGAATATAAGTTATATTATGTTCTATGTTAATTTAGAAATGTTTCTGCAAGTAATTAATTATAATTTCTGATTTAAATTCTAGATATTAGGATGGAGTTATTTTAACATTTTCAGATTATTTTGATTTTGAGCAGTTTACTTCTGATATATTTTTTATGTTTTTCTTCGGTAAGTGAATTGTTGTTATTTATGATCAATGCAAGGAAAACTATTTTAGTTGAAAGTGAAGTGCATTCACAAATTGCATAAATTGAAGATTTAATAAAAATGCATGTGGCCAAGCTAACTTACAGTATTTTAAGAAAAAATAATCTTTATCTTTCTGTAAATAGTTAGTTCTGAAAATTATAAATTCTTTTCATTGTCAACAGTATTTTAAAAAATATATTTACAGGTATTTTCTAGTTTTACACTAGTAATTGAATTCCTTGTCATTGAGTAAAAATAATTTTAGGTGAAATCTTTATTCATAAGAATTATTCATGGTAATTGCAGGATTTTTTAAAGAAAAGAAACAGTTGTTATTTAAATTGATTCCATAAGAGATTTATTTAAGAAAACGCAGGTCGGCTGAATGAAATGCAAATATAAAAAAAATACAAAATACGTATTTAAACATACCCTAATTCATTATTCCTGATAAAACGAATTTTATAAACCATCTAAAGAAAAGTGTACTTTATTTCATTTTCTTCTGAAAAAATACAATTTGCGTTTGCTTGGATGTTTCATCTTTCTGGGAGATAACTTTTTAAATTATTTTTAATAATTGGAAAAATAAACCTTTAAATGTTTCGTCGGATGTTGTTGAGGAACGGACAATTTTTCTATTTTCAGAAAGTCTGCTGAACTGAAAGTTTCATTTGCTGGTGGTCAGAACCCATATCAGGAGCTTCTTTGTCAGAGTCCAAATTAGTGCCTGAAAGGCATAAATGATCTGTTAATTGTCTCTATTTGGTAGAGACCGAAGTTCACTTTTCTCTTCACACTGGGAAAGAAATGGTTAACTTTGATCTGATTTCCGTTGTTCTTTAAGATTGTATGAATTTTTTGTTCTTTATTTTCTTCCTCTTGTCTTAATAAAATTTTCAGACGTAAAGGAGAGATGAAGGAATGTGTTCCATTGAAGTAGAAAGGACAATCAATCCAGCTGATCAGAGGCGTTTTATTGGCTTTTTAATAGAGTTTATTTTAAGATTAGGTCTATGGTCAGGAAATTCAGTGCGGAACGAATTTGCCCGTAGAGATATGTGACCGCTTAGATGACTTTTAATGTACTACCATTAGCCCATAATTCTTTTTCAACTAAAGAATGCTTTCTTTATGGCATCATGAAGCAAATCCTTTGTTTTTTCAATATTTTAACATTTACTTTCGTATTTCTTAGGTATAATGAATTTTCGTTTTACAAAAACTATCATTACGAGGAACTGTCCTTCATACCAAAAAATAAATTTATTTGGGAAGTCTTTTCTAAATAATTTTAAAATCAGTAATTGATTGAATAACTCTGATGTGGTTGTGCAACCCCTTTTAGCACACTTCTCTATTCTGCACTTCTTCTTGAAGACTTCGTGTTAAAACCGATTTCCTACTTCACATGCCTATTACTTACCTGTTGCTCTTTGGATTAAATGTGATAATCCAGGTTTTTTAGCTATTTATTTTTCAATTGTATCTTTATAGCACATTTTCGATTTAACCCTCTCATAACGAGCGAGGCGGTTCTGAGTGTTCTGAAAATTTCCCCTTAACATCGAGGAAGGTCGGCTTGGGGCGATTTGCTTTTTTTCAGGGGAAGTGAGGTTCTGAATTCGCAAGATAGGGTGCCGAATTATCCTTGACAACCACAGCCCATTTCCGTGCGCCGTAAGGGAAGGTTATAGAAGGGGGTGGGGTAGCGGGGTAAAGGGCAACCCAGTTTTGGACAGTCCAATTCATGTCACTTTCTCCCAAAAAGTCCCGTTATTAAATGGGATAGAAGAAAAAAGTCGCCTCGCGATTAAAGAGTTAAATGATTGGAATAATAGAATCTCAGATTGGAGGATTGTTGTTGGTACATTATTTTTCCCGCTTCAAAACATTCTTCACATTCATTTGCCTGCTTTTTCTTCTCATTTCATCAATACTTCAAATTCAATATCGATTGTTCGAACTCTAAAATCCCACTGGTTGAAAATAAAAGTTAAATTGGCACGATCCGAGACTCAGGTAGTAAATTGTAATGCCAGTTACCGTTCAGCAAAACGAATGAAAGGAAACTCTGTGTTCATTAACTCCCTATAACCCCATTCCTCTTATATACTTTTAAACAATAAAAAGTGTGGCAGAAATTTTAACCAAAATCATTTCGATGAAGGCAGATATCAAAATGAGTACCCGTATTAGTTTAGAAAATAATTTCTCGTTAAAGTGTTAAATGGTGAAATCGACCTGTATGATTCCATTTCAAACTGTAATCCCACCAACTAATGGTTATTATATATCAGCCTCCTCTGGAAGTAAATTTCATAGATTAAGGAAGTTGAGTTATGTCCAACTTTTCTTCGAAATATTAGGTTTATAGTTTGTGGACCGCACGCTCCGGCAAAATCCTCTCACCATCACTGGCCTTATGAGTACACTTAATTACACACTGTCTTCTCATTCAGGGTTCAAGGCTGGAAATAGCCCGAGCCTACCTACAACAGATTTTGATTCTATTTCAGAGTTTTCTTTTAGGTTTGTGAGTACAGTATAAACCAAAATATAACATTGCTATAAGCATCTTTTTCATAACTTAACTTAACTGAGTAAGAAGGTAATTAAAAAAAAGAATTAAGAAAAATTTTGAAATTGTTTTCCATGATAATTTCTGAAAATATTATTTTACCTTAAATAACTTTCAAATGTTTTTAAAAAGTTGCATGCCCGAACACCGTTTGGGCACTGCGAAAGGGGACTTCCCCGATTTGCCGAAACGCCGCTCTGACAGGTCATTTTTCTAAGTAAGTTCACTGATTTTCCAGTATTTTTCATCTTCTTTACTTTGCAATGTTTCTAGTAAATGGCTCCAGCAGTCTAATTAATTTTGGATAGAAAAACAAGTGTAAACCAGTTTTTAGGTCAGATTAGATTAGGCAAACCAGTTGTTAGTTTTATCCTCTGCAATAGAAAACTAATACAATCAATATTTGTAAATATTTTGACTGGTGATTTGTATTTATAAAATCAATTTGAATAAAGAATTCCTTATAAAAATGTGCTTACTTTTGGGCACAATATGGCAGAAAAAAGAAACTGTTAAGTGGCTAGTTGTAGCACTTCAGTTGCCGTGTAGGAGATTTTCTAAATACGATGTGCAACAATGCTTTTCATTGCTGTGATGAAAAACAAACTGTTTTTCATTGCTGATACAAATATTCAATCGCGTTTATCTTCCATTCTTAAAAACTAAATCATGAAAAGAGAAATTTTTGAACTTTTGTTAATTGAACAGGTTCCATTACATAGCAATTTTACATCAATATTTATTTAACTAAATATAGGGTTACCATACTTTTTCTTTTTTCAATTTTTGACTCAAGCACTTAGTCAGTTATACCAGATCAAGTGGAATTAGTTTCAACGAATAAAATATCTGCGGATAAAATGTTATTTACTGCTTAAATATAAATAATTAGTTGTCATGAATTTTTCCTTTCATCTTAATAATTTAAAAAAGATTTTTAAATATAATTATAGAGATTATTTCTCATTGCAGAACTTACATTCAAGCGGTTTCCTCATTTCTAGAAACATTTAATAGTTTGTTTCTAATCCTCTGTTAAAAACTGAGGTAGAGAGATGCTGTTTATTATCGAATTCTACCTATTTGGGATAAAGGGATGAGCAGGTGCTCTATCTTCCGGTAAAACTTTATTTATTAGGCAGTGTATATTCTGTTCCATTTATTTTCTTCTATAGGAGTAACTGAAGAGATCTCGAAGAAAATATTCATACATTTTTAATTTAAATCACATGCAAGCAATGAGTAGTGAAAAGGGAGTAAGAATACAGTTATTTAAAATATGCTTGACAATTATAAAAGATTAGAAAAAAGAGAAAAATCAAATAAAATATTGAATTTATAGATATCAGTTTTAAAAATAAATAGCTAAAATTCAAAATCTCAAACAGATGGTTTAGTTGTCGCGAGTACAAAAATTTGCTATCCGGATTCGAACCCATGACCTTTCGGTTATAAGTCAAACGCTTTACGATCATGCCGCTTGGTCTTAACATGCAGATGTTCGTTCTTTCTAGATACTTTCTTTAGCGCCTCACTGATTGTTAAGAATTTTGACGACGGCTAATCTGTATTTTCTTCAATGTAGATTTGCATTTTGTAAGTGGGATTACAGCAGATTTAAACTATTGGCTTTTTATTTTCCGTCAACTGCAAAGAGTTCTACATTAGTTCTGATAATTTTCGAACGGATACGTTTAGAACTGCAGTACTACTGTACGCTTCTGTTAACTCTTTAACAAAGGAATATTTTGAGGTGAGAGCTCATTTCGGAATTTAAAAAAAAACGTAGATTCCTAACATTCAATGAATAAGCGTAGCTATTAGAATCCCGCTTTGCCAAAATTCTACAATATAATAAATAATAAGGTATCTGAAATGCACACTACGCAAAATTAAAATTTCCATGTATCGATAACAAAAATCCAACATGGCGTCATTTAGGTTGGATTTAGTTGGAAATGGGAGGATTCGAAGTAGTTAATTCCAGTTTTACGAATGTGGGCGCTGCTATCGTTTATCACACGTATGCATAAATCCTCTGTATGTCATCCTCCATGCTTACATCTTATGAATGATGCATTTTTGGTAAATAAGGATATATTGCGAAAAGTATTGTAACACTGACGCTTTCTTATCTTATCCGTAACAAATGGTAATAGCACTAACTTTCATTTTACCAACCCAGAAATAAAACTCCAGGCTTTATATTAAAGAAAAGTCCTAATTGTAATGCCCTGATTAAGTTAATAAAATTTTAAAGTTTTATATAAAACCTTTTTTAATATTAAAAGTGGTAATACTTCTTTTACAAATTTTCAAATCTTAATTTCTATTAACTATGTAAAAGATGATATCTCATTTTGACATGAACCTTATTTATTCCGATTTGTACAGCTATCTAAATATTTTTATCTACTTAAATATTTAATTCTTTTCCAAATATAAATACAGTGTGTATCACAATCCGTAGACATTTCAAGAAACCATAGATTATAAGTGGAATTTTAAGTGGTGCACTTCATGCACATTGGTCGATTTTTTTATTGGCATAGAAAAAGTATTTATTACAAAAACTTCCCTTCAAGCACACTAGCAACTTCCCATAAGAAATGCAAATTACACTGCGATTAATAAACCTGCAGTACCCAGAAATTCAATTTACGATTACTTTAGTTGCATTCCAAGGAGCTTTTCAGGGTCCGGTTCTTGCCCGAGTCTGTGAACTACATTCTGAGGCGCTCCGTCTCCACTATGTCCTTGCATACTTTATGGGCTGTCCAATTCTTTTCCTGGTCCCAAAACCTCATACTGAAAAAAGAATGATTTACCGTGTTAACAGTACCTATTATCATGTGCTGCCTTTTTCTCGCAATGTATTCACACAAAATAAAGCAAAATTAACTTGCATTACTACTACAGCATCTTGATGACATGTTGCAGTAAAAATATCAATAAATAAAAGAATTAACGTGTGTTATCACTGCAATATCAATAAACGAACATAATAAACATGTGTTATGCCAACAAACACACATATTGCTTTATTATTAGTAGAGATGGCAATTTAAGAATATTAGCTACAAAATTCACATGTACAGTAGTTGTCTTCCTTCGCGCCACTGCAGCTTTCGTGAGCACAGCTAATTCAGTATTTACATTAGATTAACCATTCTTCCTTATTTAAATTAGAAAATTCATCATTAAAATATAAACAATTTCGTCTGAAGTGTTCTTATCGGCATAATCGGAGGAATCATCAATACTGACTGTCCCAGTCTTATGCCACTTGGAGTACCCGAATTTACACCGAGTGCAAAGATTATGAAAAAACGAAATAGAACAGCGCAATTTATTGGAGTAATTCCTTATTGTTTGATAGGGTACAAATCTAAGGATTGTTTAAAATCAGACGAAGATTTGAGAGTTTACGTCTTAAAATAAATAAAACTTCACAGAAGCAGTGAATTCGACAGCTGTAACATGTCACTAAGACTGTTTTCTCTTCTTGACTAGGAGAGTGGAATTAAGAATCTGACCGCTAGAAAGGATAACTAATATCGTCAGAACAAAGGATACCCTGTTTTATCCACTCTCCCCAAAGTTTTCTCTTAGGAATGGAAACTCGAATATACCGCTTTATTTAAATGACAATTGAAATATTATTATCTTGTAAAGTAATGAAGAAAAAGCGCAAAAGGAAGCACAGTATTCTTCCTTAGAATTTTACCCTACTCCCTAATTCAAATGTCACCTCTTCGAAAGAAAATTGATCACCTCGGGCAAAGATGGGATAGCCACTGGAACTCTCATTTTTATTACCTTCGGGATTAGAAACTAAGACTTCACAGAAGAGCGACAACACAGAACCCTTCAGACTCTCGCTTATAGTATATTTCATACTAGTATTCTGTTTTATTCTTCATAGTATTGCGAAGGAAACCGAGTACACTCTTTGGGCGTCTTCTTTTCAACCAATGGAATCCAAAAATTGCATAATATTTGGCCACAAGAGCAAACACCAAATTTCCTTCATCTATCGTTTCTGAGTTACTAGATGATATATCCGGCGTTCCGCGAGATGAAAATATTTTAAAATATATGAACCTGTAACAAATTAAACTTAATTAAACAGTGTTTCGCAGCTTTCGTTGGTTTTCGTTCGTTCTCTCCCGTTTTTCTTCTCCCTCGGCCAGCACTTAAAATCTTTTCTTCCTTAGTATCCGCATCCATTAAGCAATTCCTTACCAATATCGCTGCTACATTAGAAGCTTCTTTTAATCTTGGCTTTATTACCATTGCGCGAAGTACCATTATCTTCTTTTGGGTGTCTGTAACCCAGATCAGTAAAACACCGGAGAGTGTTCCTTCTTTTTCTTCTTAGGTCTTCTGCCTTCGGAACCGGACTTAATAATATGGAATATGTTTACACACTCATTAGGACCATTTAAAATTTGTCAAAATTAAATGAAGCATCGCTTAGGTATATTATAATAATTAACTAACGTCAGTGGATTTGCTGGGCAAACATATTGAAAGGTGTACATGCTACAGAATAAAAGTTTAAATAAAAGTTCTGTCTTTCTGTTAACATTCAAAGAAAGCAATATTTTTTATTATAACTTTAACAGTGGCAAAAGCAAGGGAGTGAAGAATTTGATAAAACCAAAAATCGGTTTGAATTTAATTAAAATAATAGAAAGCATAGTTCTAAATTGTGTTTGAAATGAAATTCAAAACATCTAATAAAATTGGGGAAAGTAACTTATGCCATTTAAATTCAGATCAGTGAGAAGAAAATTTTCTCTCCTTAAGATGGTTTATAAATCATCTTCGTGCAATATATATTTCAGATGTTATTGGCAAAATGCTGAGAGAAACGCTGAAAATCTGCTTACCTTTTGTTATTTAATTAAATAATTTACGAAGTAATAATTTTTTAAAATTGTAGAAAGCTCAGTTGATCTAGAAATGGACCCTAGAATGGAATATGAAATTTCATGTCTACACTATTCACCGTTTAGGAAGACTTCTTGTGGCAGATAGACCGGGTAAACTCCATCTTTTTCTCCATAGTTCCTGTCCCTTCGATAGGAACCGGAATGGGTATCCATGAAAAAACTTATCACCCTCATAATAATCATTTAAAAATTTGTGAATATTTAACAAAACATCTCCTAGATACAGTAATTAGCTAATATCATTGCTTTACTGTGACTTCATATTAAAAGAGGTTTATGCTACTACATAAAACCGGAAGTAAAAAGTCTGCATTAGAAATCAACATATGCAATGAAAACTTTAATTTGTTATATTAACTTTAAAAATGGCAAATGCACGTGAATGTAGAATTTCATGAAATAGTAAATTGTATTGAATTTCATATTTCATAAGAATAGAAAATATTGTTACAATCTGAGTTCAAACTAAATTCTGATACGTTAATTACAAGCAGAGAAAAAATATAACGCTATGGAATTAGTATCATTAAAATCATTATTTCTACCTGGTTCAAGATTATGTAAAAATAATTTTCGTTCGATAAATAGTGCAGAATTTATTGGCTCAAATGTATAAAATTTACGTCTAACACATTAAATTTCGTTATTTAATTAAATGGTTCAGAATCAATTAATTCTTAAAGTTGAAAATAGCACAGTTTGCATAGAAATGTGGCCGAGAATTTCAAGTGCAAATTTCATGCCGCTACCCTTCACCGTTTAAGAGGTGTTCTTGTGAATGACAGAGAAATATTTTATTTGTCTAATATTTCAGATCTCGTTTACATAGAAGATCAACCTACGGACGGAGTTGATTCAAAATCTGCAAACATCTACAGCTGTGGTGATAAAATTATGTGTAAAATTTAATCACTCTTTTCAAGTCATTGCATACAATTCATCTTCCGTAGAACGATTTAAGTCCCAGAAATGCGTCAGCTGCTGATTTCTTTCAAGTGGCGAACTAAGCGATGAGTTGGAATGAAGCGACCAGACGACTGAAACTTGGCAATTTCCTCATATCAAACTTAGTGTAATATTTCATAAGCCCCTAATATTTAATTAAAAAGAGAACAATTGAAAGAATATTAAAAAGAAGAAAAACTGTCTAGAATTATTGAATGACCATTCGTAGTTATGAAGAGAATTGAGTTCCGCGTTTGTAGTCAAGAAATATCGTTCCTTCATGGCTCCAAATTACGAAACCTGTAGGCCCGACCTCTTCCGACGGAGGTACATACTATCACTGAGGGCAGGATTCAATCTCCTATCACTGTACCCTCGATCAGGAGAGAGAACCCTCTTACTTATCCGGTGGCTTCTCATATTCAAAAATTTGCGGTGTACCCTTTCGGAAGAATTTACTAAATGAAATGAATTATTTATTATAAATATTTGAATTCTAAAGAAAAATATGGGTGTGGCATTTCATTCCTTCCTGTCATAACTGAATATTAGCAATGACAAACACAGAGAGAATCACAGAGAAAAGAGTGTTTATAGACATTATTTCGTTTAAATCGTAATTTTACTTAGGAAATCCGAGGAATGACGGAAAATTAATGATGGGGGGTTCGCTTTCTTTAATTTGCAGCGACTCTACTATTCATCTATCCAAAAAAATGCGAGGTGATTTTGATTTAAATTGGAATTATATAAGACCAAAATAAAAAAATACTAACTCATTAAGTATTAAATTCCCATATATTTATAGAGTCATGCTGTTCAAAATTTCATTTCAGAACTGAATGCGAGATCGAAAATTGCAAATGTCATTAGATACCAAACATTCATGCCATTATCTTTCTGTTTCATGCTTCAAAATTCAATTCAAATACAAACCTATTTTCTACACAATGCTTCCTTTCTAATTTCCCAAATAGTTTTTTGGGTCTTTTGTAGCAACTCATGCTTCCAGCTTACCAAACATGAAATGACTTTAAAATTAAATTAAAGTTGGTTGACACTGTTAAATTAATGATGTGAATAAGGTAGGGGCGCAGCTGGTCTTCTTCTTTTCATTTAGTATAATTGTAACACTTTCAATCATTTCCCTATTAATCCTTTCAACCATACTTTTCATTTTCGTTGATAAGAAAATTGTAGGTTCAAATATATTCCTGTTCTCATTAATGATCTCCGAAAAATAATATGTAAACACTAATTCGATGTCATGTCGTGCAATGTTTTTCTTTTTGCTCCTTTCCTGTTTCTTTTGTTTCGAATATATTGAAACCAACAAAAGTATCGATATATTTAAAACAGTGAGAGGTAATACAAAGAGAATTATCGTCAATGATGATCAACAAGTTTTTGGATTCGGCAGCAAATTATCCTAGTACTGGACACCATATATCTAAGCGGTCCTCTTCCAATGCACGACTGGTTGAAATTTCAGTGATTCTTTAATCGATGCAATATTAGCTTCCGCAATGGAAAAAATATTTCACATTTGAACTTTACCCGATACAAATTACCTAGCCGAAAAATCTTTTAGAACTTGAATAGTGCCTGAGAATATTAATGATTATATCTACAGTGTCAAAACATTATATGACATTTTGCTTCTTTTAAGTATCCTAGCTTATTCACAACAACATCTGCTACTAACATTTAAATTTTGTCCTCTAAATGAGTTTCAATGACTAATATATATCAATAAGATATTTTATTGTGGCTGTACCCATTTTAGTTGTATATCTATAATTATCTTAATATATATATATATATATATATATATATTAGTCTACCTGATTAAATTCTATGCATATTTGGGCAATACAATATATACAATATATTTTTAAGCAACAAAGTTCTCTTAAACCATTTTTTGTACAACTTAATTTTTTCCCAACATATCGGTTGGAAATCCAGCGAAAAAAGTCTGAGAGGTCTTTGAAATCCCAAGATATCTGTTTTTCTTTAGAGAAGTGGTTCATAGAAGCAGTATAGATCTATACTTCTACAGCAGTTGTGCCAGAGGTTCAAGCAAAGAAAATCAGAAGGATTAGGTAACTTCTCTTCCAATTCTTAAAGGTTTGAACTGATCTCGAATTAAATTCGGACCTCCGGAGTCTTGGAGCAGTGGGTCTTCCTCTTTGATGTTTTTTTATCCATTTACAGTCCGTCATTAAATGATCAGGTCCACCTCACCGAGAATAATAAAAATTCTTCGTCAACGGAGATAACGCCTTCTGTGATATTTCGCCTTCTTTCTTATTCTGAAATGAGAGTTCTCCTTATTTATTCGGACTTAAATTCATGTGATTCCTTACAGGCTATAAAGCTGAATACCTACATTTTAGCATCGTATGGGTAGACATGATAGATGCTTATATTCAATTTTATAGTCCGATATGCCCTCTACCTGCTGTTTCAACATCATTTCTCTGCCGGAGAATACGCCCGACGAAAATGCGCATGCTTTCCTTATTATTTAAACGAATTTTTATGAAAGTATTTCTGATGTCTGCTAACCTTCCTCTGGTTGTTCAGTCGATAACCACACCTACCTTGATTTTATAATCTGAAAGCTGTGGAAAAATATCAATTAAAAATCGAACGAAACCATATTTTTTCATCGAAACCTTTAAAAATTGATTTATCAAAAGTGATTCTGTGTTCTGAAGTGGTAAAATGAATTGTTTAAGATCCACTGAGTTCTGCGGAATTAGATTCTTTGGTCTTAGAATGAAATGTTTCCGTAGAGGCAATTTTTTTCTTATCCAGTGACTATGCACTACTTTATGAGTCTACTCACATCGTCATCTGGTGACAAATTTCGGAAATAGGGTCCCTGTCTGAAAAGCGGAACTATATAGGAAAACAATTGTCAATTACAGTGTTGTAGGACATCATAAGATACCTCATGGGATATTATTGCTAAACCCAGAATCCTTTAAACTTCATTTATTTGTCTGCGATTTCCAACACTGTCAAGTGACGAAATGTGTTAGAAAGAGAGGGGAAAAACGAATTATTACACTTATGACGTGGAGAGGTGGGAGTGAGGAGGATGCGACACCCACCCCAGATTTTTCCCGCGTCGGCAATTTGGCCATCAGTCGGGAAAATTTGATGGGATAATCGAACGAAATATTTGATCTCTAAACCAACGACGTTTGGATAAATGTGATTTCACCCTTAAGGAAAGAATCTGAAATTTTATTACTAAAGTCGGTATTTTTGCGAAATATTAAATTATACGTTTTTGTATTTATTTTCATTCATGAAATTTGTTTTACATATTATTTAGTATTTGTCCCGTTCTCTCACAATTTTCTAAGTCCATTTATCGTTTATGGCACAGCTATAAATGTTTCACGGAATACAATTTTCCAATCATCAGTTAAAAATAAAATTAATCGAATATGTATTGAACTTCTCAATGAGCAGGCGTCCATATTTTTTTAAGTCGGCAAAGTTTATCAATAGAGTCTGTATTTTTACTATCTCACTGTCCCTCTGAACTAAGTTGTTCGCCACGTCCTTGATTACACGATACTTTATTTTCGGAGTTCAATAGTAAACATTTGGACGATTGTTTGAATTTCACGCTTTACACATTTTTCATATTAGGTGTTACGTTGGCAAAACCATCAGTAATAAGTGGTCGAATGTCCTGTTCTGCAGTGTTGGCGGATACCTCTGCAGCTTGAGTTATCCCCACAGTAAAAGTCCACTGGGGTCACTTTTCTCCGAAAATAACATTTTTTCCTGATATCCACGTTTCCTGACGTCAGAGTTTCTGAAATCAAGAGAAAATGAATATTCGTTTTAAGTTTTATATTCTTAGTATTTATGTCCATAAGGTGTCTTTTTCTGTTAAATCAATGATGCTCTACAACTTTGTAACTGACTTTTATACCTTCATCTTACCATTTTCGAGAGAGAAACACTAATTACTCAGTTTGCCGCCGGATGGAGATATAAACGGTGACATGAAATAAGGCAAAAGCCATATCCCTGGAAAAAGATTTACCCAGCATTTAAAACAATTAGTTATTTTTAAATTTTATATGTTTCCTTAGTCTGCATTTCAATAAAAAGTATGGTAAACTTTGGGTTTTTAAAGATTAATCGAGGAGAAAGTGTAAACAGTGAATTGCGCGATAAAAAAAAATTTAAAACTGGGTATAACGCTTCCAATTCTGTTCTGTAATATACATATAAAATAGTTAATGTTTTTACGTTAATAGTTTCAAATCCAATTTGACAATTCCGATTAGAATAATGATATAAAGTTTAATGTATGAATAATTTAAAAAATATTTATGGTAATTTAAATCAATAATTCAGTATACAAAGGTTAATTTTTTTATTAAAGACAATGTCAATGTAAGTTTTGTTCAATTTTCTTTTAATTATCAAAACTATTTTATATATGCTTTAATTCAAGGAAACAGTGTGGATGATTGGTAAATTCAGTCAAACCAATCATTTTTTGCACAAAATTTCAACCAAATACAATTTTAAATCTTGCATCCAGTTTATATTTAAATCTTTGTTTTCCGAATCTCAATTTTTTATTGAATAATGCTGAAATTAAGAATATACACACAGCAGGAAAAAAGGATTGGTCCACACGGCAACTTTCCTTTTTTTGTTTTGAGAGTGAAAGATCACATAATACATTTGGCGCATTCGAAGTTTCAAAAACCTCAAATTGCTCGCAAAGTCTAAATCGGAGTAATCATACGGTCCTATAATTAATATCTCTCTGCGCAAACCACAGACCCATCCGCTACGTGTCGCTCCGAACCACAACTCCACCTACTTCTCCCCCGCCTAAAAAATACGGACGCCCGTGTTCTTTCATTTCCTCTAGAGTCAGATAGCCTCATACCCAACGTATCATAACGGGTCGCATTTCAACATTTGTCGCCCAGCTGTACAAATGGGTTGCTTCGATATCCAGACAAGTGGAATATCCGGACTTCTGAGTACACTGCTACAATTCTGATTGTTTCTCGCATTGAATACCAGTTATGGCGTGGTGAGACTGAATTTGCGTACAGTGGAGCGCTCGTGAATGTCTAACTTTACAGTTAATAATTCAAAAACCTATGCCCTTTTCATTGACAACAAGTGATGTTACACTTTAGAAAAAGTGATGTTGCAAATTTTTCCTACGTTTTTATTATTGAAATTAAAGTAAAGAAACTTTCAAAATTACTAACTTGACTAATTAGAATT
>BGPR01010219.1:33072-49727 GCA_013235015.1 Araneus ventricosus | reverse complement strand
TTGGTTATTTTGGGGCTTATTGGCGCAAGAGCCAAATTTGGCTATGCTGTGCCAAACGTACGATGAAACAAACAATTTGTTGGTTGGTTATTTTGGGGCTTATTCGCGTAAGAGGTAAATTTGGCTATGCTGCGCCAAACGTACGATGAAACAAACAATTTGTCATTAGATTATAATAAAATGGTAATTAATATGATATGATAGAAAAATATAAAATTAAGGGTGTAAATTGCATATTTTGCTACATCCACTCTTTCCACGAGAAAAGAAAACTGTCGAATATTGATTTAATTTATTACTTTCTATTTCGAATGCCAAACCATATATTTAAGTCTTCATACAAAATGTCATTTTTCTCTGAAATAGTTACAAAAATCATTTGATTTTGCATATTATTTATTCATATCACCCATAATTATCCTTTAATTCTTTATTATAACGAATTAAATTTGTTACAAAAATGCTATGATCTGAAATTCATTTATTTCTAAAGGGTCAGAATATTATGATTATAATTGAATTCTCCTACCAAAGTCTGACATCAATTATTTTCTACACAAAATTATATCACAAATTTCTAAAAAGTAGAAACATACAAATATATCATCATACAACAATTTAATTTGGGAATTTTTTCCCACATAATTTATTTTAACTTCAAAGCTGAAAAGTAAAAGGCAATATACAAATTTAACGCTGATCTCATATTACTAATAGAGTTTTTAAGTGAACTATTACTATAAAGAAGAAATAAAAATATCTCACAAACAATCAATTAATTATCAAATCAATAAATCATGCAATCAAAAAAAAATCTTAAATATTTTCTCATAAAAATTCAACAAGAGATATTTCTAAAATAGTAAATCATGTACTTTACTTTCAAATCATGTAAATAAAAATATATTAAATATTTTCTCATATACCAGAGTAAGTCATTAAGTAAGTCACAAAAGATAAGAACAATTTTTTTTCAACATAATCTCCACCAACGTTGTTGCACTTATCGCACCGTTTTATCAGCGCCCCAATTCCAGCTGCATAAAATTCTTTGGGGTGCTGTCTCATCCATAGTAGGACTTCGTGTTGAACGTCGTCATCATCTGCAGTGCTTTTTCCAAGATGTTTTTTGTTCTAGTGGACAAACTTGCCCAGAAAATCCTTTGGGCTAAGTCTGGTTGGTCAGTGCTACACTCTACCTACAGCCCAGATTTAGCCCTGTTTTATCTGACGACTGACGATGAGATGAGGTAATGACGACATTCAACATTTGAAGTCCTACTGTGGATGAGACAGCAACCCAAAGAATTTTATGCAGCTGGAATTGGGGCGAGCTGATGAAACGATGGGATAAGTGCATCAACATTGGTGGAGATTATGTTGAAAAATAAAATTGCTTCAAAGTGATTATCATGTAAATTATTTTTCTTATCTTTTGTGACTTACTTAATGACTTACCCTCGTATATGTAGTGAGAGATATTCCTAAAATAGTAAATAACAGCAAATATTTTTAGATTTCATCTTTTAATGATTTAACTCGTATTTTCTTATTATTTCTCCCCATTTCTTCCTTGTTCCTTATATTTCTATCCCAGATTTCATTTTCTAAAGTTAAACCGAAATTGACTTTAGGGGATCCAAACGTAATGGTATGTCCCCATCCGGATGACACATTACATACGCTTGAAAGATATCAGGCAGACGGGAGAGTCTAATGTTTAAAACGTCCGCCTGACAGAACTTCTGTTTCAGCAGACTCTTGGAAAAGCTTTTTAACTTGATGAACAACCCTGCTTGACCTCCAACATTATTTTTTTAAAGGAAGAGGGATGGAAAAGAAAAGGAAACTTTTTCTTCTGCGGAGTCATTTATGGTCCCTGACCGGATGCCAGTTGGGAAGAGGGTTTGTTGGAGTACTTTGTTGCTATGGAGACCAAGCGAACTTGAGGTTGCCTCAATGAATTTTGAACGTCTATATATGAAAAGGAAATGAAGATATGAAGCCTTATTTATGGTGAATGGCAAAGAAAAATATTGAAAGTAAGAAAAATAAGTAATGCTTCACTGAAAGCAGTTTTGTTGTCCATAAGTGGGATGCATAGTACTCGGAACATATAGTGTATGTTATGTTCATTACTGATTATTTTTGTAGAGAATGACATAAAATCTTTTAGCTCCTCATACACTTATGTTTCAGCGTTGGAAATAATCTTTACGGAGTTGGTAATCTTCCAGAAATACGCGTCTGGAAATAATCTGCTTCATAATGTAGAGCATCTCTAAAACAGATTAAGGGCATTCATGAACCTCATAAACTAATGTAATTAGCTTTATATCACGAAAATGACATTTATAATGTTTTTGAGTAAAGTGCAAAACATTTTAGGACTTTATTTTGTTCATGAATAAATAGCTTTAGGTCATTATTCGTTTTTAAGACCTTGTGTGTTTTGCTTATCCTTGTGCAATTTCTTTTCTTGTATATTTTGAAAACATTAGAATTAAAGATTTTCTTTTGAATAATATTAAGGAAAATGTGAACTTTTTTAGGTGTGATTATGGTTAAATAAATGTGCAAATTTTACATTTTTGAAGGAATTAGGGTATGTTTTACAATTTTGAATGAATGTCAACAAAAATTAGACCCGATAAAATGATATAATTTTTGTTTGGTTGCAGATTGCTGGTGGTTGTGTTACAGAATGTTAATCGCAAAAGAGTTAACCCAATCCTGCTTAGGAATGCAGAGTTGTTGAATAATCGACGCCACAACATGAGTCGGGAACTAATGCTGGAATCCTAGTCGTCATTACCAGCCACGGCCCAAGCCCTCCCTAAGGAGGTACGTCCCTCCACAGGAGTGGAGGTAACTCAACCCCACACCATTATTTTACCCCAGGGGGAGCGAGACCCCACATACTTAATCGGCTTTGTGTGTTGTGTGTGTGTGTGTTGTGTTGTGCTTCCCATCCTCTAACTCGCGGGAGATTACAGAATGGCAACCAAAAACTGGATTCCCGCCCTGCCTTAGCATCCGGGTCTTCTGAATGACAGCCACTGCGATAGCTCAAGTACTGAAGCCGTAGCCCTAAAAGCCATCCCCGGCCACGACTCTACTCCTGCATTATCACTGGTGGAGAGATCCAAGCTCCATCATTACTATACCACCAGGGGAAGCGAGAACCCTCTTACATATCCGGCAGCTTCTCATCCGCGCACTCGCGGTGCCCCCCCCCACGGTGAGTTACAGAATGATAATCAATACAGAGAAACAGAACAGAGATCTCACTACCATAGACAATAATGGCAACTTTTTTAACTTTGCACTTCACATAGACAGTACGCCACCAATGTATGGCAGTGGGAACTAATCGGACTACGTCATTGTGTCGAGAGAGTTTCCCTATCGTCATGACAACGATGTAAACCGTTATTCCAATCCCTATCGTCATGACAACGATGTAAATAGTTCTAAATAAATTATTGTGCCTAATTCTAAAAAAACCCGATTATAATACATAATCTGGGAAATTTGACAAGGAGCAGCAAGAATTAAACCGTCAACCCAGCATGGCGGCGTTTCGGTTGCTTTTCTTTCGATATATAATATGGTGTCGTGTTATGGTTTGTAGTTCTCTCACAAAGACTGACCAGTGTAGGTGGCGCTACGATAGTTAACCAAACCCCGGAGTGAGACCTGTGGTATTCTTTCTTTGTGATAATCACAGAGAATCACCCCGCCCTGCCGTAGCATCCGGGTTTACATGGAAGACCTGCCATCGCAACAGAAAGTCGGACACTGTGGTTCCTGCAAAATAGTCCCCATTAAGAGAGGCTCATGCCCCCTCCGTTTTACCGGGATATGTGGCCCTAAGAGCCGCACCATCATTGTACCCTCAGTGTGAACGAGAACCAGCTTACTTATACGGCTGCTTCTCATCCGTGAACTCGCGTTGCCCAACTGAGGGATTTACAGAATGGTAAGAAGAATTTCTTTTTTCTGTGAAACCAATATAGCAATTAGTGCAACTTATAATTTTTAGAGCAAATATTACGTTTGGTTTTTTCATGAAAAACGTATGAAAATAATGAAAATTAAATCATGAAGCTTAAAGGCTTTAAGGAACAAAAATTTATATTTATAGAATTATAAAAAATTACAACATAGAGTAAAAATCTCAGCCAAATCCATACAAATGGTATCCCAAAATGGAAAATAAATAAAGCCAAAGTATGCAAGTTCTTAATAATTTATTTTATGACTCCGTCCTCTTCCAATACTCCGCTTATAACATCGTTTCGGAACAGATGATTAATTTATATTTGACAGAATGCATCAAAAACCTCAAATATAGGTAAATGAGATAGAAGTTATCGCTTATTTAATTTCCCATAAAAATTATGTTTCCCATACTGATAAATAAAAATTGTACAGAAGCAAAATTCAAACTAGATAAAAAAATAATGCAAGTTTAATTAAACAGAAATCGAGCAGGAAAAAAAAATTAAATGGAATAACAATACCATTTTACAGCAGAAAGCCTTCCTTAGTTACATTTTAATATTTAACATTTTTGCTATGAACCTAATGGAATTTTCATTCATATTAATGTAATGGTCTGTAATGGAACTAAGATCCCATTAGGCACTTAGTTTAGTCCTATTAAGAAAGCAGTTAAGCTGCTAATAGTCATTTCTGCCCATTTTTATACGGCGTGGTGAGATTCCATATGTTATGGAATAGGAAAATGCATTCAGATAAAAGGTGTTAGCTAATTAACCTTTATTAATTAATCCAAATAGATCCAATTATCAATATTAATTAATCCATATAGATCTAATTATCAGATAAATTGTTCTTTAGCACCGACTGACCTAAAACTGCTGCTACGTAACTCTGTGAAAAAGAAATCTAATCAGAACATTTAATGGAAATGAAAGGATGATATTCGAAAAAATCACGACTGCAGTTAACAATATATGTAAAGATATTGCTTTTAATTGAAATTTGAGAATTGAAAAGGACTAGAAATTTTATAAATAACAATTGATGAATTTGCAGTTTAAACAGAAAATACTTGTTGTTCTGTTTAGTCGTCGACAGAAATACTTTTTTGCAAAGCTAATTAAATATAAATGCTTGCATGATATTAAATATAAAAAAACTGAAATTAAGTGGTAGTGTTAAATTACTTGCTTTGTAGTCACAAAAAGTTAATTAAATACTACTATTTGAAGCAGAAACTACTCTAGTTAATTTAATTCGATTTATTTATCAGATACATGTATCGTTTTGAAATCGTGGTGGGCGCAAAAGTACTTTAAGCTTCTATAAGACCATGAATGGATGAACAGACTTTTAGAAAAAGATAATTTCATTTGTTAAATTTTACTAATTGCCTGCGCCAGAAAAATGGGAAATTAATTTTAACTCTTTTATAATGTTGCAGATAGATGCATGAATTAAAAAAAATGAATCATGCATCATGATTTATATAGTACCTTGCATATATAAGGATATGGCTGAGCAAAGTTATAAACTTCCATTGTTCTCACAGAAGGTAACACATTATGCCTTGCGAAAAAATGTAATATTTTAATATAATTAAAACTTTCTATGTTAAAATATGTTGCAGGGAAGCAAATTTGAACCTCAATAAAAAAAAAGAAAAAAACCCTACTCGCCTTACATAGTAAAGTATCATTATTAAAGAAAAAAGAATGATTTTTTTACAAAAAAAATTAATAAATGCTTCTTTACAACCAAATTTCTCTCCTGAAAACGCACTGAAATCAGCTCAAATATAGTTAGTTAAAATGTCAGGTTCATAGCGTCACTAGAAAATTTGTCATTGATTGACTACTGCATTGAAAGCAATGACAAAAAGTAGTAACAACACAAGAATACTGCAACATATATTTCAAATTTTTCCATATTACGGCTGTTATTCGATATGTTTTGGTGGTAAGATATTGGATTGAAAGAAGAAGAACTTTCGTTAATCAAATTCTTGTATATTCCTATGCAAA
Source organism: Araneus ventricosus (assembly GCA_013235015.1). Taxonomy (NCBI): domain Eukaryota; kingdom Metazoa; phylum Arthropoda; class Arachnida; order Araneae; family Araneidae; genus Araneus; species Araneus ventricosus. The sequence continues at coordinate 43,695 of BGPR01010219.1, read as the reverse complement.
GCAATTAAGAAAACTTATTTTACTAAAAAGTTTCAATGAACTTACTTATTCACTTTAGATCACTTTTTTTTGCTGTCCTTAAATAGCGCTGTCTTTTGCTTCTTTTCCCTTTCATATATTAATTACGTGGTGTTGGAGGAAAAACTTCTTATATAAATATGACTGGAATTTTTCCCTGCGTCAAGAAAAGTCATGAATCCAGAAGTTTAAGAAATTTTGAAGAGCAAATTATCCTTATATCTCATCGTGTTAAAAAGTATTTGATTACCAAGAATTGTTTATAGTTTTATTAGAATTATTGATAGTTTTTCATAAATAACACTGGGAATCGCAGATTCAGCATCTATTAGAAAGGCGCAGTCTATGTTTTTCCGATTGAAATGTCTCCATATATTATTCGAATATTTACAAATTAATCTGTATGGAAAACAGTTTTCTTTATATCACCTCCATTGCAAAATAGCTATTTACGCAGTTATTTACATTGAAAATAGATATTCAGCAGAGATTTCAATCTATCTTCTGTTTTTGCCGACGCTAACAAAAGTCGACAAAAACAGAAGATCGACTCGAATCTCTTTTTCATTTATTTCAGAACTCGTTCTAAACTACAACTGGAAAGACAAATTTATTCACTATGATATTTCTATCAACTGTTATACAGAAAGATATAAGTTTCAAAGGTTTGGTCAAAGATGTGGTTTGGCCGCGGTGGCCTAGTGGTAAGGCCTCGGCTATGGGGCCGGAGTTCGAAAGGTTTCCAGGTTTGAAACCCGATTCCACTGAAGGCCCTCCTTGTATGGAGCCTGTTGCACACTAAATCATAGGTACTGGCCAACCTCCCGATGGTGTGGCGTGGAAGTTTGGAGAGGGGGTGACAGCTCAGGTGTCGTCCTCGACATCTGACAGCGGTTCAAAATTACGAGGTCCGTCCCAAAACAACCCTCGTGTTGCTTCTAAAACGGGACGTTAATATAACTAAACCAAACCAAAGATGTGGTTTAGATAGTTAGTATTAGAACGTCATAAAAGTTCGAATAGTTTCTGAATGAGTGGGCCATGGATGCAATCCATATCATGTCAGATAGTTTGTAAACTTAATTTGCTACTAATGCAAGCTTATGAGTGGAAATCAGACTGGTTTCATATCTGTTTCTCCAATTTTCCGTTGGATTGAACAGGGATATGAACCATTTCCACTTAGAATTCCTTCAATCATGTTTTACTAGAATTCGTGATGGCCGAACTTCCATGAAAAGGTCATTATATCTGCTAAAGTTTCATTAAAAATTCAACTGGGAGAATGATAAATAAATTGATAAAATTGCAACATCTATAACAATAATTGACGCAGGCATTTTATAATAGCATTAAAGAAAGTGTCGTCAACCCTCACATGTTCTTATAACCTCAACTATGATTTATTTTTGTGAGTGAAATTAATATCATTTATGATTTTTATTTAGTGGGACTGTAAATCAGTGTTGTAGTGACAAATTTTTCAGTGTTGGAACGCTAAAAATTCCAACATTTTATGTACATTTTTTTTTCGAAAATAACGTGTAGAAGTGTTATAGAAACTTTTGTTTCAAACTGAATTTGGTTTAAAATTGTCTAAATTATTTCCACGTTAAAGTAAGGATTCTCCCATTTAATTTAAATTCATAATATAATTTAATGCTAAATAAAAAACAGTTATTACAAAATACAAACATCATACATATGTATTCATTTTTATTCCATTTACACATTAAAGATATATATACAAAAATTCAAGAAAAATGTTTTCATTCACGACGCCATCAATGTTTTCAGAAGGCCGCGGTGGCTTCGTGGTAAGGTCTCGGCTTTGGGGCTGGAGAGTTCCAGGTTCGAGACCCGATTCCACTGAAGATCCGCCGTGTATGGGGCCTGCTGCACGCTAAATCATATGTAGTGGCCAAACGTCCTCCCGTTGGTGTGGCGTGGAAGTTTGGAGAGGGGGTGCCAGATCAGGTGTCGTCCTCGTCATCTGACCGCGGTTCAAAATTACTAGGTCCGTCCCAAAATAGCCCTCGTGTTGCTTCAAAACGGGACGTTAATATAACTAACTAACTAACAATGTTTTCAGTCAAATATGCCTGTAGCACTGCAGAAGCAGCAAGAAATGATACTGCACACAGAACTTTTACTTTTTAACCAACTCTAAAAGAACAAAAAAATTTTACAGTACATGAAAATTCTACAATTAATAAAAAACTGCAAAATTGACGAAAAAAATATTATTTTATCGAAAAACCAGTAGGGGTACGCCGTTCCGCGTACCCCCTTAAAATGCATCCCTGATGTAAATGTGCATTTGGTTTACTTAAATCCTTCACTTATCAAAACTTCTATTTTTTGTGTCGTCTTTTTAGTGTTTGTTTCACTGATTGTCTGTGGACATTTTAAAGCTACTCTATTATTAGGAATGCTATTATACAGTTTTCTTTGGTAAGATTACTTTAAAAGTTAAAAATGCTCTATGGTTACAAAGAAAATTGTATAGCAAATAAATTATTAATGCTTTCATGTATAGTTTCTTTACAAAAAATCATTAAAAAAGGCCACTTCTCCTTTTATTTCCAATTCTGGTAAATAATTTATTTTTCTGTATGGTTTGAAATGCTTTTGTAACTATTTGTAACAAAAGCAGTTTCTCCAATGCCCTTTCTCTTTTCGTAGAGAAGTTCAGTTGCTATATATTATTTGTTTATTTTGATGGAAATGGTAACCTTTTCGATTTCCAGCCAAATGAAAACAAACTGAGTTTCAAAATCTTTATTTATTAATTTTTTTTTTTTTGCTTTCTTCGGCTTCGTTCAATTCTCTTGGCAAAGCAGGAAACTTTCTGTATCAGAGATTTAAAAATAACTTCCTATTTAAACTAGGATGTGCAATGTATTATTTTCTTTTTCTTCTATTAAAAGTTGATTTGTTCGTCGCTATTGCAGACTTTCGGCTATCTAGCAACTATATTAACCTGCGAAGTTAAGAAAAACAATTATTTATAATAAATAATTTATTTTGCCCAGGACTTACAATTGGGCGTCTGCTACAATTAACAACTTAACAGTTATTGAGTTACAACTGTTAGTTTTGACTCTTTCATCTCACACCCACCGTTTCCCACTAGTGTAAAATTTGATCAATGATAAATAAAATAAGTTAGAATAATTTGAAAGAGATTTAGGCTTTTGTTTGGTTTCTTTTTAAAGGCAATTTATTCAGATTGCATAGTGTACATAATTTTATGTTTCCTGTAATTATACATTATAAAATTTATTTTCATCTAAGTGCAATTGTTTTGTTCTTTGACTTCCTTCTTCCCTAATAAATCATGAAGTGCAATACATAACACACATTTAAAAAGTACAAGATTGTGCTAAGATGTTGGAAAATATGGATAAGAGCATGTTTTAGTTAAAAAAAGATTTTTTAATGGTATGAGTGAGTTCCTTCATATTACACCGATTATTTAAGAGTTTAGTTTATCTTAGTAATGCTCCTAAAATTAATATTTCTGTTAAAGAGTTTGGTGTCTTAAAAAAAACTTTCTTTCTGATGACTAATTTTGGAGAACACAAAATTGTATGTCATGTCAATTTGATGGCGTTTGAAGCCGTTCTGCTGTGAGGAGTTTCTTTTATTTGTAATGGTATGATGTCAGAATGTGCAAGGTTTGAAATACTTGTAAGATATTGGCTTATGAATCTGAGCGTTGGTGGTTTTTTGAATACTGTATAACAGATCATTTTAGTTTTTCTATGGCGTTTCTAAGAAGACGAATTTTCATACTATTTTATGTCTGGGCTGCGCAATAAAGTATGCCATGATTTTAAAGTTCTTTAGATCTTTGAAATTATAACATACTACATGTCATAAAGTATGCCATGATTTCAAAGTTCTTTAGATCTTTGAAATTATGGCGTACTACAGGTCGTAAAGTATGCCATGATTTCTAAGATCTAGTTTTTTCTCAGCTTCTTTGCCTATTCCTGGCTAACTTGATATAGTTCATGCCGAAGAAGTCAGGCATAAAATCATGAAAAACAGAAGCTATTGCGTTTGAGCAGAGCAGAGCATAAAGGCAGACCAAGAATACAAAAAAACACGTTATTATTAGTAAAGTCAATCATCTATCTTAACTCGAGATAACTATAGACATCGTACTACGCAGAGTAGCCAGACAGACAGTCCGTCAGAGCAGAAGCAGATAAGAATAATACACATACACACAAATATATACAATCCTGTAAGTGGTTAACAATACAGTTAAAAGAAAGACACCAATTACAGAACATATCGATCGCCATCCAACTTTGCATGAGTTCTGTGGCGCACTGGAGCATTGAATTTGAACCTGATTACAAAGGAGAGTGAGGCAGTACGCAGGAAGATTGCATCATAACTGATGGCTGTGGTGAAATGGTACTCCAATACTAATGAAATAATCACTTATTAGATTTTTATTTCAAGTTGAAAATAATAATACTTCGCCAATTTCGAAACTTAATAAATAATTCGTTTAACAAACTTGTTACATTTACTTAATGATAAATTTGACATTTCAGGAAGTAATCATACACTATAACCAATGGTTGCCCAGCTTTTATACACCACCAATGGTTGTCGAGTTATAATTGTTTTTTGCGACATCATTTCCTCTCAGATTTCTCTTTGCAGGCTTTTATACCGCGTCAATATTATTATAATATTTTTGCAAATCTACGTTCCAGGATTTCATTTCTGTAAGCCTTTCGGAATGTTAATTCTCATAACTCTTTAATTTTGCAATTAAACAACGTTCTTTATAATCGACTTTCTGCTTTATTTAGATAAATTACACTACAATTTCTCAAAATGTCAAAATATTTTACTAACTAGTATTTAAAGAGTATTCTGTTTAATGAAATTATAAGCATAAGTTTTTACAAGATAATAGATTATTTTAAAATAAATTCCTGACTCTTCAACAGCTACTGCAATGGTCAGTTGTTTAATGGCACGAAAAAGCATTCTCATTTTACTTTCCAGTCCAAGAAGAATTGATTTGAAAGCAAAACTTACTTGAATGGAAGCAGAATTTCATTCTGCATTCGATCATATGTAAAATATGTTTTCCATTTGGAGCAGAACGTATAGGAGATACATTTATTCAGATTCCATTAGCAAAGGGAAAGAAACATCACATATGCGATAAAGAAAACTTCAAAGAGAGAATTTTCCACCTTCACGAAAACATTGGTCTGTAATATATTTTGTTCCTAATAGCTTTTACACGTGTTTCATTTACCTCTCTTAAACTGAATTACTGAATTGCATCGGAACACCAATAAATCGATAATCGCTTCTTTAAACCATGGAAAAGCGTCCAAGTTCCTGCATTTGCTTTAAATCTGGAAAATTAACGAAATATTTTACATTCCAAAAGTTTCTTCAAAATTGTAGCCACAAATGGGATTTCAGTTTTATTCCTAGGAATATATTTCCTAAGTGATTCCATTTCTGATTTCATCATTGAATGTCTTTGATAAATGTCTTATGTTTCGTTTCCAGACATCAAAGCAAAAAGAAACCACAAACCATGGGCTTTAAATAGCAATAAAATTACTGAGACAAACCTTATTGCTAGCAATCCAACAAAAGATTTCAATAAGTGCAGCATTTCTTATGTTAATAAAACTTTATGATTCCTTTTATGGTCGGTGGAATTATTCATAAACTTCAAAGTTAACTATATCTTGTATGACGGATTTCGACTGCTTCTTTGAGCTAAGAGAAAAAGATTTCATGTCATTCAAATTTTTCTGCGTTCATTTTCTATTATTGCTGCGAGGGAGGAAACACTTTATGAGGACAATAAAAACAAATTTCATTTACATCAACAACGATGCAAACCATATACTAATGAATAAAATATTATTTTACGTTTATGTGAATAAAAGAACATATTTTCAGATACAACTCAAAGCATTTAATATTTTTTTATAGTTTTAAGCAGATGAATGTGAATATTATTTTTAGAGTTCATATTTCCGTTTGCAATAGTAGTTAACATACAAAAAAACTTGAATAACAGTAGTAAAATAGTTAAAGTATATTTTTTATGGCTTTAACCAGAAACTTTCTAAAAATATGTTTATATCTGTGGTTATAACTCTCCACCAAAGCAAGTGATGTAAAATTGATTGCAGAGATAAATAAACAATTTTAATTTATTATTTGATGGTGATAATAATTATCTATCAAATTTTCTACATAAATGAAGATATTAGAAATATCATAACAAACCGTTACAGAATGATACTTTATTCATGAGTTTTATATTACTAAGATTTGTTAAATTTTTAAAGTAGATAATGACGTTTCCTTGCCAAGGTGATATATATTTTACGAAGCACAGTATGCTATGTTTCGGAAGACACAGGTTTCGATATGTGTATCAAAGCATTCCTGCTCGACGATTTGCTCGGAATCTGAAGAAAAAAAATGAATTTCAGTTGAATTTATATTTAAGAACATTAAGTTTTGAAGTAAAGAAATGTTTTTAAAATCATATTTTTAGTGAAAAAACAAAAAGTTGCAGGAAAACAATATTTTTCTTGAATTTTTAGTGTGATCGTAAAAAAAAATGCTTTCTAAGCACGATTCTGGCCCTTTAGTATTCAGGGAAAAGAATTTTCTAGATTTCTCAATCATTAACTAATTTTATTCTTTATGAAATTAGATATAAAGGAGAATGAGTCTTTTTTAAGGTAAATGCTTCTACACGTTAAAATTTCCGATTAAAAATATGTCAATATCTTACAAGAGTCATTTGGAACCAACAATGGTTGTATACAATCTTGCTACGCATTCTCTTATCTTTTTAACAGAATAAAACCGAAAATATTATATAGTTCTTTCAAAAGTTCAAGCACAACAGTAATTTAAAATAAAACTTTAAATTTTCACTTTTATTTTAACATTTCGTTTATATGTGTGAAAAAGTTCCGATTTAAAATCATATTAAACAATATTAACTTTATAACTTTAGTTTTCATGAAGATTTTTTAAGAATTGAATGAAAATTGCTGTGTCAAAAGTTTAAGCACAAAACTGCTTTTATGAAAATTAATGAAATCTCATAAGCACTTGCATACTTATATGATATCTAGGTTTATAATAAAAACCTGACGGTTGTTTTGATATTAGTTGAAAATGGATAGGTCTAAAGAATTTTCATTTGTGAGGTATCAAAAATCTGGTGTATGGGAGCAAAACAGGAGTTATTTTCTCTGAAATTGCAGCTGCCTTAAAGAAAACGAAACGCAGAATTTATTAAATATTAGCTCGTGGTAAAAACTTTAACCGAAAATCTCGTTCTGGAAGGCCACGTGTGACCAACTCCTGCTTCGACTGGCTCATGAGAAACTTGGCTTCAACTGGGAATTATTGTCTTCCAGGAATTAAAAATATCATTGGAAGACAAATATTACAACAAAAAAATTATTTGTAGAAGAATTTTAAAATCGGGATATATGAAAAATCGTAAGAGGTTTGAATACCTTGCTTGGAACCACACCATAAATAAGCTCAATTACAGTAGGCCGAATAGCTCCTGTCATTTTACGAAAATTCATAAGTGAAATCAGAGATCTTTTCCGGCCTCCCTAACCTTCAACTTTCCAGCGAGTTGAACCAACAAGCTCTAAATTACCAGACATTAACCCCTCTTCAAAAATTCTTTCTCTTTTTTCTTAAATAAAATTCCCCTGTCTTGCCCATCAAACCGTTCTGTGACCGGTCTGGTCACGGGTACGGGGGTAAGAGACGGCCTTCTTTGAGATATATGCCTTAGTGTCTTGTTCAGCGATGAAAAAAAAAAATGGATTTTGAACGGTCTGATGTCTTTGCTTTCTATTGGCATGATCTTTGCAATGAAACAAGTCGCATGCTTAGTACACAACATGGTGGTAGATCTCTGATGGTATGGGGAGCGATTTGTTCCTATGGGCAGATATTCCTAGCCTTCCTCAGTGGTCGGCAAAAATCTCAAAACTACCAAGAGACACTTGCCCATAGCAAGCCTATTGGTGAAATTTTATGTGGAACAGATTGGTCTCTTTAACATGACAAAGCTTCAATCCATGCGTCCAAAACTTGAAAATGGTGTCGGTTTTTTACTAGCCAGCCCGAAGTCCTGATTTTCAATAGAAAACATGTGGGGTAACCTCACAAGTTCATTTTATCAAAATGGTAAGCTGTATTCTTCAGTTGAAGAATTGAGAGAGTCCATTGAAGATGCTTGATTTGAACTAAAACCAGAACATAAGCGTTATCGATGGAAAACCGCGCATTTCACCTAATTCAATCTGAAAAAGCAAAAAATGAAGTACTTTAATCCGAAAAAATATTAAAAAATTTGAACGTGAAAATTATTATTATACAGCAAGCAGAATATAAAATCGAATCCGAAAATAATAATCGAAGTCATTCAATTGAATGTTATGACGTATCCTGGGCTCTGCACCGTCAGCTAATATCAGGAATTAAACAAAATGAAGAAAAAAAAAAACGCCCACAATGACATGAAAAAGTTCTGAACGCAAAACAAAAGATACACATTATTTGATTTCCCCACTTATTTTTCTTCGCGTTAATGATATTTCAACTGCAGAAAAACAATACAGATTATGTTAATCCGAAACAATATTAAAAAATTGCAACGTGAAAATGATTATTAAATAGCAAATAAAATATGCGAGTTATAAACACAACATAGACACTGCCGAAAATAATAATTGAAGTCATTCAATTGAAGGTTATGACGTATCCTGTGCTCTGCACCTTCAACCAATCAAAATTGCCAGCAACGTTCCGAAGAAGTGTCGCGGGAGGAAGCTCGCTTGAGGAAAAATATCTTTCAACCGACCAGAAAAAAATTAATTAAAAAAACGGGAAAATATATTTTAACCTTTCTTGTTTTTAATTCGACAGGACCGTTGTAGTTATAAGCTGGAAAAAATGAAAATAATAGTGTTATTAGAAAGTTGGATGTAGCAAATTTAAAAACAAAAATAAAATTTCGATGTTAAAACTGACTACTCTTAAAAATTTTTCAAAATTCAGTAAATTATGTTAGAAATTTAAAACTAACTTCATTAGAACGGAAATCGTGTGCTCTTTTCGATGGTGTGTCTATTTTTTTCGTGCAATTATTCAAAACCATTCTATTGAGAAATTAGTGTGAAAAATCAACCAAAACAACACAAAACATTAAATAAAATTTTCTATATTAAATTTTAAAATTCCGGATTCGAGGTGCGTTAAGTCACCATTAAGAGTACCTGTGTGCCAAATTCCAAGGATGTAAGTGTGATAGATTCGTCTGGACATCGCACACACACACAAACATTGCCTTTTATAAGTATAGATTATTAGCCTGTAAAGTATCTTTTTGGTGTAGAAGTATGCATTTATGTACATAATCACTTCGTCATTTTTTTCTATTTGCAATTACATCTTATCTGTGTTAGAATTATTCCGGTAAAATGTACTTATTTTTATTCTATCAACATATTTGGTATTTCCGAAACATTAATCTTTGAGACATCCTATGCAATTTCATTTTGTTAAAATTTTCCAAGATTTCATTAATTTCCCCGTAAATCAAAAGATATTTACGTTGTTTTATTGCGACAATATTTATTATAACAATATATCATTTTACTTTTAATACATGTTACCTAGCATATGTAGTTAAACGTTTTGGGTGCGTAATCATATTTTAATTTCATTTACGATCTTATGCATATTATTAAATTTTATATCTGACCCTAGCCATATCAGCCGAAACAAATCTATCTTTTGTACTAATAAAACTCAATTAACATATAATAATTGTTTATTTTGGTTACATAAATAATAGCTAATTAACTTAATTAATTCACGTTCCATGTTTAATTAAACTAATTTATTTAACTTTCTGAAATAATATTATAGGTAAATTAATATAATAAATCAAACACAAATTTCCAAATGATGCTAAGACAAACTTTAAAAAATTCTCAAGATTAATAGAAAGCCAATAGTTCCCAAAACTTTAAGAAATGGGAAGAAAACTTTATAAAAAATTATTAATGTCTGTCTAGAATATTGTGTATGTTCTCTGCATAGAAATTTTCATAAACAGCGACCAATTTGCATGTAAATTTCTCCTCTCTTTGAAACTACTTGAAACATATTTTGCGAGTGCAAAACATTTTCTGTTTATCTAATGCAAATTTTTAAAAATAATTTTCACTTTTCTACATCCATGTATGCACAGGCAATTTGAGTTGAAAGCAAACTTTTCGAAATTTGGAAAGAAAACTTTATCGATTTTCAACAAAAGAATGTAAATATTTTCTTTAATGCATGAAAATTCAGAAGTGTTTTTTGATTTCCTATTACTTGGAGCGAATACGTCAATAGTCGACTCTTGCCAATACAACCAAGAAGAGTAAAACATGAAAAATATCGCGTCTGGTACGTTGGAATGTGAGTTCTTTGCATGAGATATTTTCTGAACTTCAAGAAACACGGCATGAAAATGACATAAATTATTGAACTAATAAATTG
>BGPR01010219.1:2027-33062 GCA_013235015.1 Araneus ventricosus | reverse complement strand
AGTTTGCAGCTAGATACCACGTTCATGACTATAGCTTCCGCCGTTCTGCTCTTAAGAAGTAAGGGGTGTAAGGGACTTAAGTGGGCACGTGTATATTGTTGCTAAAGGTTGCAAATTACCGATTAAGCTGCTCTTTTCTGCTTCCAAGTTCCAGATACCAATTATATTTTGAACGTAGTGTAGTGTGTGATGAGAAATGAGTATTCCACAGTAATACAATATTCGAATGATTGTTTCACCTTTAGCAGAGCTTTCTCCACTCTCCTCAAAATGTTCCGAAAAGATTTTTTAAAATACATGTTGAGATTCGAAAGAAATCAACAAGACCTGCTACATAATACAGCTTCACAATTTAATTACATGACACTATAACAAAATTTTTTGAAATTTACACCAGAAGATTTTGTATTTGATAGTTTATTTTTCTGTAAGAGAATTGGTAAAAGGCCAGGCTGATTTATGGCAATTGTATTAATATATAAGTCCGCACTCTATCTTAATCGCTTCTCTTTTTCTCTAAAAATAACAGGTAAAACTGTTGTATACGCATGATGCAATCCGAAAATTTTGTAAAACATATTATTTGTCTTCTCAGAATTTAATATTTTATTGAAAAAATTTCTTTTGAATGTTAAGGTATGTGGCTATTTTCGGAGTACTTTATTTGGTAAAAATTGACGTTTGCGTCCAACTTCCTATAGCAAATTCTAATGGATATTTCAGATATTGTATCAACAATATATTTGATACATTTACCTACATTGTGAAGCAAAATATTTACATTGCCTCTTAAATAAATAATTACATACTTAGAAGCTATATATATATTCTAGGTCCACTGGAATAATATATAAGTTGTCCTAAGTATCTATCATTCAATTTATATATAAAAAAAGAACTATGTTGCGTTTCCTTCGTGTGAAATAAAAAATTGCCTGATGCAAATACTCATATTTCTTCTAATATTCAAACTTTCACTTCAAAATTCAAAACAATGCTTCGCTAACATATTGTCACCTATTCTGTAAGGTTCGTATAAATTGGTTGAAAACTCTACATGTTATAAACAAATAAAAAAACATGCGGAGAAAAGTGGGATTTTAAAGAAAATCTTTATATCTTCTAGAATATACGTGCCATTTTTACGAAAATGCATGCAGGCAATGAGCATATTAAGCATAGCCATTGATGAAATTTGCAGATCATTATCAACTTTCAGAGAAATGCTATGAGCCCAAACCATTTTCTTCTTCATCACTACCTGGTAGGTTCCCTCGTGACCAAATCTACACTGTAAAATGTGAGTTCTGATGATTTTATTTCCCACGACTTATTAAGTCAAAGCCACGCCGAGCTGCTTCACTTATCCTGGCAAAAGGAGGTTTCACACGATATTAGGAGGTATCTCATGACTTTTGACACTTAAGTGTATTGCGCATATAGAAGTTCATGAACATTAATAAACAGGAAATATATACAATTACGAGTAAAAAAGTCATGAATTTCATTAAAAAGGCTTAATAAGTGGAAGAAATCAGCTTTATTTTTTATATATTAAGCTAGTGATAAAACTTAATTGCCAACACCCATGACTCGTTTAAATACCTCGAAACCTACCTCATATTAAATGAAAATTTTATACAATTAGTCGCCATTTAAATAGAAATAAGACAGAAAGTTTCACCAAATGTAGGTGTAATGTTCATTGAATAATATATCGAAAATTTATTAACAAAAGATGCATTTTCATGTTCTTTGCTAATTAGATACAACAAATATACATCTTTATAAGAAACTAAAATCCTACACTGGTTGATTAAATCTTTATGGAAGATACTCTGTAGCAACACGTAATTTCTCCATTAATAAACGCATTGCGATTAATTACTTACCAAACTCCATATTGAATATTCCTCATCTTTCCGAAAGAGGATACTTATATTCGTTAAATAGTTAAACTGCCTCCCCTCTGTGACGGCTGTATAAATATAACGTTCCCAAAATGCATTAATCATTAAAGCGAGTTTACTTATCTTGCATTGTATAACAAGATGAAATCCTTTACTTAATATTCGCTTTATAAAGCCTCGAAACACAGCAGGGAGTTGGAATACGACAACTTAAATCTCTGGACTCAGTGCAGCGAATAACTAGCAGTCTATGTTCGCAAGATTTTGAGCTCCGCCGTGTAATTAAGACCTTAATCTTGGGGCATTAGTGCTTCTGCATTTGTCAGACTCAGATTTGCTGGACTTGTTGGAAACATATGTCCGGCCGGTATCTCGCGGTTGTGAAATCCGGTCTCTTCCACATTTTGGTAAAGACGAATTATTTAGTGGGTGAATTATAAATGCTTAATAAAGATTGCTGCAGATATTGGATTAATCTCTCCGTGTTGCGTCGGAAGCGAAGTTTTGACGTCTGAGGAGCGTTAGTAGTGATTTATTTGGTAAATTTGGATAAATTGTATATATGGTGTCTAGCAGTGCTTCGGTTATTGATTTGATATGGACTGCTCTGTTATACCAAATAGTATGTTCGTTTCCGTGAAGTATAAATATTATATTCTTAATCTAGCCAAACTTTTACACAATCAAAATTCTCTTTTCGAAGCTTAAGCATATAAATAATTTAAGAAGTATTTCTTAAACAATATGTACATACTTATTAATAAAAAGCAATTTTTTTTATCTAAAATAAGTAGTGTAAATATATTATATTCCTTAATCTGTTAGATGCATTAGTAAAAAGGTTTTTGGATCTAAATCAAGCCTTAAACTACATCAATGCTTGCAAAATATATTTGTTTCAAATTTAATCTTGGCAACTTTCTCCAACAGCCATATCTTACGTTTAATGTTGCGGATACATCTCTATTCGCTTTCAGATCAAAATATAAATTTCATCATTTCTTCCCAAAACACACAAAACAGCACTTGATTGCAGATAAAACATCCAGTCAAACATCAAAAGAAAAAAAGTTAAATTTCTGCACCAGATCATCTTTACGCTAAATAAAGTTTAGAAATCTCTTGAAATTTCTTTGTACTCAAAGAACTGGCCAGAAGAAGACAAACTTGCGAGTAACTCCAAAATGGCAAACAGAAAGGAACGGAGAGAGAGAGAGAGATAGAAGAAGAGTTTGCGTTGCTGACAAAGTTCAGTTCAGGCTTCCCTTTGAATTTGTCTCCTTCGTGAAGACCAGACCAACTCTTTATTCATTCTTCTACTTTTTTCGGAGCAAAATAAATTTATTTTGCAACGAGACGCTCTAAAAAATGTTGTCTGCGAGTAAGATGATAAATATGTACAAATAAATATTGCCGCTTTGACATTTACTCGGCTGTTGATGGATCTTGCGTTTCTTTTCAACAAAGGGCGTATTTATTCTTCAGGTTGAGCGAACTGTGGAAGAACCTGCGACAAAACTTAACATCACAATGGCGGGAGCAGGCATTTGCTCTTTTTTGGACCAAAGTATTTCTGACAAATGAATAGGACGGTATGTGATTGACATGTCCATGAAGATTCAACGAGTGAAGAATTCTAAAGTACATTTTTTGATTCCCCGGCAGTTGTTGCCTCCCGCGAAATGAAATTAAACTTTCCCATTTCTTTAATCTTACTTTGAAAGAACTTTTGTGAAAGAACTGTCTGGTATTAAATATTTTATATGTGTTTTATTTACTGCCTGGCATCGACTGTCACCTTAAAGTTAATAATTTAATTTTTATGTCCTGGAGGAAAACAGGAAACAACTGTGCATTTTAAGCTAGGATATTTTGCTTTCAAGTTGAAAATGTTTATTTTCTATCATCCACTTTGTGCTTTTGGTTCACCTTGAAATATTCGAAATATGTTACATGCGTTACTCTTTGATTTTTTTTTCACGTATTTCTGTAGTTGTTAGATTGCAAAAATTGCATCTACATCATTTTTCGGCTTTATTAGTATTTTTAATTATTTAATTCTTTGCCACCAGAGATTTTTTCAATTCTTGTGGCATCTCTGGCAACTTTTGAAATTTAAACGGTAATTTTTAAGTTTTATTAAAGATCTAAATTTTTCTTAATTATTTTCTTAGTATTCGACTTAAATATTAATTGTCTTAACTTTTGATGTCTTTTCATTTAATGTTTCAAGTTAATTAAATTATAAATCAAATTTATTCAACGGGACAATTTACTCGCCATCTTGTTCCGCTGATGTATTTCTGCGTAAAAAGTAAATGTCGCCTGATAGAAAGAGATTCCTTTGTGTGATTTGAAATTTTTTAACGAGTCGACACTTGCTCGCAGGGGTTCCACCTGCGGGCTCCTGGAGGCAGTTGGGCCTGTAGGGTGCTTGACCCTGCTTTTATACTGTTGGTTCCCAGAAAAATGGCAAAAAGGTGACCATCAAGAATTTTTTCCATGTCCTTCTGCAAATAAAAGAAATATCATTGAATATCGAGCCTGTTAATTGGAACGAGTTTGAACTGCAGCGGTTTGTGTTCGCATTTGGAATAATGGCTGTCGAATTACATTTTAGCTCTTTTTAATAATTACTGAACGAATGGGCTGTGGATTTAGTCCATTCCAACAATCTGTAGAATGAGTGAACTTAATAGCAAGCTGAAGTTATCCGATCTCAGTTATTGGATAGATCTACTCAAACTACCACGCACAGCAATATTATAATCAAACTACCATGCACAGCAATACTATAATCAAACTACCATGCACAGCAATACTATAATAATAATTTAACAGCCTGTTCTTCGCAATCTTCTTTGTCGTGATAAATAAGAAAATGAAGGAAGTTTTGGGCTTCAATTACGCAGCTGAATCACCTATAAATAGTTTAAAGGTTTGTACCTGATCAATGGAATGAGTATGAAAAAAGCGTGCTTCAGTGTTTGGCTTCATCGTTAAAGTTAACGCCAAAAATAATTTTCGAAAGAAAGTCATTTTTTGAGTTGATTGCTATGCAAGTGTGAATACGGAATCTTACATCATGTGTCTTTAATAAGTTTTCACGAACAAAGTGTGCACTGTGCATTGTCAACATATATCAATTTTTCTATAGAAGCAAAATGTGTCTTGGATTTAAGTATTTTGGTTTTTAGTATCTTTTTATCATATCGAGCCTGCAGCGCTTTTTTATGTTATGATGTGTAGCTACATTTATCATTTGTATTTTTATATTGATTGGTTATGTGCATCCAAATTACTATTAATTCATAATAATATGGCAGTAAAACTTAATTTTAACGATTATTAAATAAAAAATATTTTAATTTTATAACGTGATTCTGTTTCAATTTTCTCTAATTATTTCTACAACGCAATGGTATTATGTTTTCAGATAATTTCTTAAGCGGCCAAGTATTTTCAGGTGTCACAAAGGTAGGTGCTTGCTCAATTAAGTGCAGCAAAATTATTTATTTGATGTGTTTTATATTTCGGCACCCAGTATTGATTTAATAATTGAAATAAATTAATCTAATTTTTTCAATAGGGCACCAATCTTGCATTAATGTTTTTTAATTAACATCCTAGCCCCAACAGTAGTAAATTTCGAAACGTTTAGTTAAAGCTCACCTTTTGTTATAAACAAAAAGGTTCTTTGTGTCAATTCTAAATTAACTTCTATAATTCTACTTAGTATAGTTAATCTTTATTCTAGGCAGATCTTGTGTGTCAATTCTAAATTAATTTGTGTAATTCTGTTTAGTACATTTAATCTTTATTCTAGCTCAGATATAGGTTAGGCTTATAATTCAAGTCCAACATAGTTGTTTCCTGCAGGACGCCTGATAGAAATATTTTTAAATGACATTTGAATGGTTTCTTTTATTAACTAAATTGACCCGATATTCTATATGTGAACATAAAATAATTGAAGACAGTTCTTTCAAATATTTTAATAGTTAATCAATTTAATTGCCAAAGATTCCAAGACAAATTATATTTTCTGTATACTATCTTCCATGAGTCTATTTCTGGAAGTAAATAGTGGTATATCTTGACTTTCAAGTTCTGTTTCTTGGTGATTTTGGAAAATGCGACAGATAAAATATAATGAATAAGCATATGAGTGTCGTTTCACTCTATTTAGTTGCTCTGTAGAACTAATATGCGCGCTTTTAGTTACCCTTGACAAGCTTTATCGACGATGTTGTCTTGATATAAACACAGATTATCAATTCTTTTTTCCAAGCAGCACTATTAGGAGAAAACCAACTTTCCATTCGTAGATTTAACATAGGCATTTTGACCTGGTCTGACAGTTCACGCAGTTTTGAGGGTTTGAGGATTCTAACAATATCAAAATCATCCACCACAGATCAAACACGCAAAGGGATCAAACAGTGGTTCAAGAAAGAAACCTGTATGCTTTTTTCATATTAGATTTGTCAGATATTTAATAAAGCTCATGAATAATAACTTGGACTTAAAAAATTTTAAATTATTTTGAATTGCTTATATAGGCGATCATTATTAGGCTTAAGGTTGGGTTCCATAGAAATAATCACTCGATAAATTTAACTAACTATATTATGCAGAATTAAGATTATATTTTTAAGAAGCATCATTTACATTTAAAGATCTGTACAATTGAAGCAGTTCGTCATGAAATAGGCTTTCGTCTTTAGTCCTTGCGAAAAAAGCTAACGTCGTTAATACGTCTCTTACCGCGTTCCATCTCGTCTTCTGTTCTTGACAGCTTGATGCTCTGACGTCACTGGCGATGGCAGCGCCGTCTACAGGTACTCGGCTGGTGATCCACACTTCTTATCAGCATAAAACTTGCATGCGCCAATCATTATGATGGAGAAATACCTATATCTTTTCTTGAAATATTGAATTACTAATTTAAAATAGAAAGAGAGTAAAGATAGTTCAAAGCTATTTGCGATCCAGATTCAGACGTATTTGCGGGCTCTTATTCCTTCATAAATCCTCGATTTCCAGATATCTAGAAAGGAGTGTCATATGCCTTTTTTTAAAAAAAGTTTTAGAATAAATACTTCGTCTAGAAATTATATAAATTTAAAGCATTCAACTTTAAGATAAAAATATCTAATTTTATGTTACAGAGTTAAACAAGTAATGAAGATTATTATTAAATAATTTATACTATATAATCTATAATTTATAATTTTTTTTCTTTAAAAAACGAAATATTTTCTTATATATTTGGGTCATAGTATTCTCCCAAGAATCTACTAGATACATTTTAGGGATTATTTATTAGATGGCTGGTCAATTTATCAAAATTCTTCGTATTCCGTAACTCATTCACTTCCTGCTAGCAGATTCTAATCAATCAGTATCAGGTAATCAATATCTAAGTACAGTCGTCGCTCGTTATAATGACCACACATTATAAAGGCCATTACATTATAACGACCAGTGATAAAATCCCAACTGTGTTTCCCTATGCACTCTATGTTATTTTACTTCCGGTTTAACGACCATCCGGTGTCTTCGAATCCCAATACAACGTCCGAATTCAGCGGACACTCTTCCCGGTATTTTTCCAAAATTCCTTTATTTTCTACTTTATAATCTATTTTAGAAATAGATTTTTAATTGATCAAATTTTATTTTTAATACCAATGTTAAAAAAATAATTTGAGTACTTAGTTGGAATCTTTTTAAAAATAGTCTATTTCTACGGAACTGCTGAGCGTGCATGTGTACATTTTTTAATTATATCCACTATAGCGACGATTCGTTATAAAGACCTTTTACTGTGGGACGCAGAGGGTCGTTATAACGAGCGTCGACTGTACAATCAATATCAGACTTTTATTTAATACTTAAAGGGTCAGGTGAAAAACCATCTTCTCCATCAAACAATCTTATTCCTCAAGTCAGCTTTCAACTAGTAGGGAACAAAAATGAAAACGCAGCATATCCCAGAACAAAACCTCTTAAAAACCAAACTATATGCAGCAACTCCTATTTTTTAATACTGAGAAACTAAATGGGAGATACAGTAACAAATAAAATGATTTTTGAAAAATAGAAAACTTACAGTCTTTGCTCCGGTAATGCAATTGCTGTAAGTATCAGTCAATATCAAACTGATACTTTGATTCAATTGCAAATGAGTGGGATTTTTATTTCAAGGTAATTTTGCTGATATTTAAATTAAAGTCACAATGACACTTGGATTAGCATAAGAATTCTAGAATATTAGTGAAATTTGTTGATAATATTCGTTCAAAATCATTAGTTGACATAAAATCATAAAATATAACTATTTAATTTAGAAAGAGGACTGAATACAATGAATAAGCTCATTGTTGAATAATCAGTATTTATTTTATTTAAATTACCACTTTTAAAACATTTAATATCAAGTAACACCTTAAAAATATTTAATATAATTAAGCACTTTGAATGTTTAAACAAATGTCTGGGAGGTCTGAAAAACTTTTTACGACAAAGAATTATATCACTTAAATCTTTAAGCTTTTTGTAAAGCAAAAGCATAGGATATAAAATTTTAGCAACTTCATATAAAATAATAATTTCCGTTTTTGAGAATTTATTTTCTATGTAGATATATTAATAAATCCATGCACAGACATAAATGTTGGGATATAACTCCTTTCGTAGGAACCATTACTATGTCGCATACAAGAGTTACAAATCTTAAATTTAATGATTTCGCTTTAAATAATTGAAGTTTTTCAAATTTCTTAGAAAACTAGAATGTTTTCAAAATATATCGACATCCTGTAAAAAAATTTAAATCTAAACTGAATTTTAATTCCAAATATAATTGACAAAATAGTTGACAATATATATCTGTCTAAATCTTTTATTAAATTACCTTTAAAGTTAGTGAAGCTTCTAGATTTTTCACGGAGAAAATTAATTGAACTAGTTTTTCAGAGAAACTATTTAAAGATGTCAGTTCTTGTTTGTTTTAATAAGCCAAGGTGAGGCTTTAATTGCTCTTACTTCAGTTCTAATTAATGTAGTAATAATCCTGCAACTATTTCGGAGATGTAAAAAAGGAATTTTAAAGCAGATGTATTTAAAAGTAAAAAATCGCTTGAAAATTTATTATTTTAAATGGAACGAAAGTATTAAAACGATTCTTTAAATACATATTTATTTTTATATGATTCTTTCTTGAGTCGAACAAGTACTTTTGGTGTAGGTTAAAGGAGTGCACAAGTGTGGTGCCGCAAGAACTGTACCGTGATAGAGCCTAATTACTATTGTGATATCGTGCTAGAGCCTTTTGTAATGTGCATTTTTAGTTGTTCTGTTTTCTGTTTTAGTTCTGTTCTACGATATGGCTACGTCTTCTACCATTCTACGTTCTACGTCTTCTGCCATTGATATGCAGGGTTCCCACTTTCTGCTCCACAACTTTCTAATTGACTTTTTCTCGTATCTTTCGCCGTTTACGAGATAGGACCGCTAATTCAAACATTTGTCGATAGATGGCGTTGTAAGTTGTCTCATCGAGTAGCGCATAGCCTTTTTACTATACCTAGACACCAACTTTATGACCTAAGCTGTCACCGTTTAAAAGTTAAGGGGGTGTAGCGGATATAAGTGGGAACCTTGTATATTGTTGTGTTTTGTGAAATCAATTGCTTAAAACCTTTCTTATAGTTTCCGTTATTGCGTTATCTTTTGTTTTAGAAAGCTTTAGAGTTTAACGTCTTATTTATGGTAGGATTATTTAATAATATACTGGAGTCAGGTAACTCTTCATTCATCCTCGGCCATACAAGAAATACTCGAAACATGTTTCATACGGAACACAGAAAGCGATTATTGCTTGAAATTCCCATCTTCTTTCTCAAACTGAATGAAGAAATTCAAACAAATTTCTGTAGTTATGATGCACTGTAGTGTTTGTAAAATCTTATACTTCTTAATAAATTGTATTACATTCCTCGATACTTTACCTAAACAACAATTGGAAAGCTGCTAGGAAATTATATCATACTAAATTTTATATAATTTCCTAGCAGCTTTCTGTTTTATCATAAAATATTAAATTTAATCATATGGTTGACAGATACGATAGTTCACAAATCATGCAATTTTAATAGCTAATATCCCGTACGGAAAGCATCAATCTTGAAATTAAAATCCAAAACACTATAAATCTCAAGAAGAGAAATTTAATTCTAAGCTAATTCCCTTATTTTTAGGCTTACATTTAATATTTATCTTAACATGCTCATGAAATTTAAGAGTCCTTCAATTCAATTTTCATTTCAAGAAAATTCATTCAGCATATTAAAAGTAACTTTGTTTCATGAATCTCTACTTAAATCAGAGTAATATAGTCTTTTTCCCAAAGAAATACACATGATTAATCTAAAATACATGGCACACAAATAGCAATACAAGATCTGTCGTGTATGGGTCTGTTGCACGTTAGCTCACATGTAGGGGGGGTCAAAAGTTTTCCCGTTGGTGTGATGCGGAAGCTTGGACAGGGGTATCGTTCTCGCCATATGTCCGCGGTTCAAAATTACGAGGTCCAGCCGAAAATACCCCTCTGTTGCTTCAAAACGGGACGCTAAACTAAACTACGCATTATTGAAGATTGCAGCGATCCCATGCACATTTCGATCAGCAACAAGGAGTTTTATGTCTAAAGAAACTAAACTTTTGACAGATTCAAAATCATATATCAGGTTGCGAATGGGCCCACAGAGCAATAAATTCGTTTTTGTTATATTTGATGATCTATTTAGCCAAAGAGTAGGTCCACCTTTACGAGAAAATATTTTCAATACAACCTTCTAGCAATTACTAAGTTTCTGCACCAAGATTTATTCTTAAAAGCATGTGCTCGAGGCAATTCTCGTGTTCGAAATTCAATTAATGGGAACCGAATATTTAAGAAAATGGGACGCAGGAAATGGTGATACACTGCAGCTTGTACCATCTCAACATGCCACTGCCGCACACTCATTGTTTTAGAAATTCAAATCCTTTTGGTCATATTTAAGCGCATTTAAATTTTCGCCAGATTCTTTAATGCCACTTAACGTACTTCATTTTAAAACTGAGCCAGTTCATGGTGAAGTTTCGGGATGTATGAATCGATTGATGTTCAAAGGAGACTTCTGACATCTACCATAGACCTGCTATGTTGTAGTTAAAAGGGCTCTTCTGCGAAGAAGCCTTATTCCATCATCACGTGGAAATGGCTGTGAATTGTAGAAGCCCCGTTTCTACACCAAAGATACATTAATTGTCATCAAATTAAAAGCCAATATATAAATGTAATTTCCACCAAGAATGTAGAAGCCTCCTTTTAACATCAATTGATTCATATATGGCTTGAAAGCAACTAAATTAATCGTGAAGTTTTTTTTAAGAAAAAGAGGCAAAAGATCACTATATATATTTTTATCAAATAATCTGTCCTTTAGAATATTTTAACCTTATCAACTACTGGTAGTCATGAATCTATCGAAATGAAATATTTTTGGGTTCGAAGAAATGTTCTGAACACAAAAATATTATTTATTTACATTCCATTAAACATACTATTTATCGATTTTCAATAAATCTGAGTGTTTTTCATTTGTTCAGGATCTTCAGGATCTGAATTACTTGAAAATGTAGTAAAGAAAATTTCGTTTCTTTCTCTTTGTAAATTATGGATAAATTTAAGTCTATAATCTCTTAAGTGTTCCAATCCACCAACTAATGCAGCCAGCTAAATTGTGAACACTTATTTCATAAGAAGTAACGATTTTTTAAAAAATTCTGCTGAATATGTTTGATCTTCCAGAAAACAGCCAAACTTCAAACTTGTCATAAAATTTTATTAAAAAAATGCTGCAGATAAACATGGGAGATAATTGAACAAAGTCTATAAATCTAAATAGGCATGATCAATGACATTAAGAAGCAATAACACAATTTTAACAAATATTCAAATATAAAGCTTTATTTTATAAATATATGTGTTTAAAAAACAGCCTCGCAGAAAATGAAAGATCTATCCAAACGAAGAGTTGAACTTTTTCGGAGAAAACAACCCAAACGTGTCAGCTGAAAATCAATAAATAAAGCGAAAAAAATAGCGTGTGCTTCGTATTATTCACTCTTCGATAACAAGAAATTAAAAGAAAAAAATAAAGAAGATTATTTTTTACAGTGCAGATAAACTGGAAATACAGATGAATGGCTTAAGTAAGATTATCTCAAGAAGAAAATCAAATATTTTCTGTTTCAATTAATATCAGGGTATGGAAAAATAGTTTCTAATTATACTAATTGCGTCAATTCGCACCTATAGGCGCTTAAGAAACATACAAAAAGTGTGAAAGTCTACCAATTAAGAAGTATCCTTTGGGTAATTCGTTAATAATGTTTCACTCCTTTGTCTTTGCCCTCGATTTAAGGAAACCGACTAAAAAATTAGGCATTTTTTTTTTTTATTAAACTCGTTATTTTGTGAAAACGGTGCTTTTTTATATTCAACCTTCTTAGAAATCTAGATACAGATTATTTCTTTTTTAATAAGAAAAATAACGGCTTTAATAAGCTGCCTTGAAGAAAACTCTTAACAAAACAGTTACATATTTCGCTTTTATCTGAAGTAACATACAAAGATATACTTCCATTATTTCATTTTCGATATATCTTCCTTCCAGCAAATTTACATTCTTACGAGCATGGAAAGTAGTTTCCTAGCAATGTTAGTCTTATGTTTGGGAAGAGAGTTATATAGGCGTATGTATGGGAATGCTGGGAAATGGAGCCATCGACTCCGTCCTTCGCTACAAACTTGGCGAACATTTTGGCGTCTTGGCGACAAGCTTATAAACTTTGGCGCAAAATATAGGATCTCAAAAACACTAGAATTTTCTTGATATCTCTATTAGGGGCCGAGATTCGGATTTACCCAGATGATTCCATGTGACGTAATGGCCTGTCGGGTTGACTATAAACAGGACCGTGCTGGGATCACAGAGTAGTGTGTTGATTGACTGGCATCGCTTTTGGAATTCGAACGTCTTTGGAATCCCTCTTTGTTGTCCGCTGTGCGAGCTGGTAAGTTGTTAGACGCCAAGCGGCATTGAAAGTGCTGTTGACGTTATTATTAGTGATTTATTGTCTGTTTTTGCTGCTATCTTGTGCAAGTGCTGTTTTTACTGTTACCAGCCTTCGTAGAATAAAACGTCTTTCTCCATTATCAGGCCTGTTGGACTGTTCTCAACGTACACTCATAGGACGATTTTTGTAACAATATGCTATCCATTATGTAACTATATGCTCAAGCTAATCCATTTGAAAAAAAATGAGTAAAAATGGTTGTATACCAAACCCCTTTGAATATCGTCGAAACCACTGAAAGGAAATGTTGTGCCGCAATGTTTTGTAGTTATGCTAATGCTGTGTTAAAATTTAAGGCACCCTGCAAAATTTATTGTAATCGATTGATTATACATATAGAGTAGCAAAACAAAACCATTATCGCTAAGAGGCCCAATTTCATAGATTCGAAATTCCGTAATATTTTCTTTGAAACGAAAATGTTTTATGCATATTCGAAATACTTTAATCTTGGAAATCCGAAATTTTATTCGAAATTTAGTGTTGCTTTTAGAAAATATTGCAATAGGGAAAATATTTATCAATATTTATTATTCAGAAAAATAATATACAAAGCGTTGAAAGTCATTAACACAGTGCATTCAAAATAAATGTAGCGAATATTTATGCTATATAACTATAAGAATTATATATATATTCTGGGTTTACTAAAACAATTTAAGTGTCTTTCAAACTGTGACGACATCAATTATTTTTCATAATGAATCATTTCAAACAAAATAACCTGGACGATCATTACATTTTATCAACTTATTCTCAAAAAATAGCAGAGAGTGTTAATATATACCAAATGTATGCGAAATGTATATAGTTATTTTAGCCTGTGTTGAAATAAATATTTATATTTCTACTACAATTAATTCTAGATAATTGATATCATATTTTCTTATCTAAAGCAATTAAATTAATTTTGAAATTAAAAGTGGAAACTTGAAAGCACAGTCGTCAACGAAATGATTAGAAAACCTCAGTAATTCTGGTATATATTATCGCATCTTCACAAAACTAGTGTCGATGTTAATGGCTCAAAAGAACAGTTTTATTCAGATAAAAAACTGATTAACCGAGTTAATTAACAGCTATCTCGGACTTTTCCCATTAAGCCTATCAATTTTTTTCGTTGAATCGATTCCGACTCCCCGTCATGAAATTAGCCTCTCCATGAATTTTTATACAGTTGTGATGATAATTTCGAGAGTTATAGGGTTTTGAAAAATGTCATTTCCCATGTTAAATGAATTTTAGGAACTTTTGATGATATCTCGGAAAGTATTATATATTTCTCAAAACTTTTTTCACTCACTGAAAGAACACTAATTATTTCCATTAAACCATGAAAAAATTCATTATTAAAAAAAATTAAATATTTTTTTAAAAAATTTAATATGACTGTGAAAAAAAAGTGAATTATAACATAGTGAAATTTTTACATGAGAGTAAAGCTGAGACATTATAATGCCGGTATTCAAAAAATTAAGTGCATATATTTAATAATTTCCGAAATATTTACAGAAAACTGCAAATTCCCACTGTTGACATGCAACGCCCACTTTTTGAGGGACTGTATATTATATTTATCTGCATTTATCGGTCTACTTTTCATGACGATCGTGTTTCATGTTTTTTGAGTATTCTAATACTTTAATAAAAAGTACTCTTTTATCATGCACATCTTAAGAAGTAAGGGAGAGTGTTTTGGGGCCATATTCGGGCAGTTGTCTGGATTGAACCGGTGTCATAACTTCGATTCTTTTATATATCTGGGTCGTCAAATAGATAACTTATGCTTCAACGAAGTAACTATTTATTGAATTGTCTTTTAGAGAAAGAGCAGTTATAGAGAGCCAGTGTTCACATGTACATATCATGAAATAAATACTTTAAGAGACCACTAATAGATTTTACGCTGTTAGATATGAATAATAAAATGAATTTATTTATTCATATCTAACCAATAATGCAATTTTTATATGCCATATCACCCAAAATTATGATACACTCTCATTTTTTCTCAGATGGTTCTTTATACACAGGGTTCCCACTTATATCCGTCCCCCCCCCCTTTAACTTCTAAACGGCGACAGCTTAGGCCATAAAATTGGTGTCTAGTTATAGTAAAAAGGGTATGCGCTACTCGATAAGACAACTTACAACGCCATCTGTCAGCAAATTTTGGAATTAGAAGTCCTATCTCGAAAGCAGTGCAAGATACGGGAAGAAGGTCAATTACAAAATTGTAGAGCGTCTTCGATTTAGTACAAAAAGTTGTACACATTAATACGAAGAAATGGACGTTTAAGGTACACATTTGTTTGTTCTTGATTTCCGAAACTGTGACGTCTTTAAACGGGGTAAAACGAGAAAAAACAATTAGTTATCACAATATACCTTTATTTTCATTGGTCAAAGTGCTCTCTGTCATCTGCAATGCAGATTTGGGTCCTTGCTTAAATTTCACTTTGCATACATTTCAGCGTATCGTTGTTGCGCAAACACAAGCAACAGTAATACGTCCTGCAATGTTGGCGGAAAGGTCCATACACCTGTTGTTTGAGTTATTTCCACAAGAAAAAGCATAATGAGGCCATTTTTCGCCAGAAAAATAACATTTTCTCCTTTTATTCGTGTCATATGATGTCATAATTTCCGATCTTTGATCTTAGCATTATTGCACTCAAGGTGTCTTTTCGTACTAAATCGAAGACTCTCTACAATTTTGCAATTGACCTTTTTCGAGATAGGACCACTAATTCCAAAATTTGCCGATAGATGGCGTTGTAAATTGTCTCATCTAGTAGCGCATAGCTTTTTCACTACACCTAGACACCTACTTTATAGCCTAAACTGTCATCGTTTAGAAGTTAAGGGGGGTGCAACGGATATAAGTGGGAACCCTGTATTTGTTTCAAATAATATTCTTTCTTTTTTTGTTTTTCAGACAAATTCTTTGTTCTTTATTAATTTAATAACAGTAATTTTAATACCATGAAGCTTCAGACAAACAAGGTAAGCTATCAAAAATCTATTTTATAGAATACAATTTTAAAATGATGCTACTAAATAACACAAATGTATATTTTCTAATGATTAAAAATAGAAAAAAAAATATTAAAGAATTTAGCATAAAGATGAAAGTGTAGCACTTACCTTATTAATTTAAAAATAGATGAAAAATATTACTGATATCGGAACGAAGGGTAAAATACTGGACGAGAAATAAATTATAATTTTAGATAGGAAAGGAAATTTTGAATAAAATTTAGCGCCTCAAGGCAACCTAATTATTTTATGTATTACTTTTGTGCGTACGAGCCATGAAGAATGAAATGAGTTCTTAGGGGTAAAATTGTTTTTTTGAAAAGTTAAGAAATGTAGATTTAACAAAATAAAAATAGTTCATATTTCTTTCTTCCATGTTTTTAGGGTATATATATATATTTTGCTTGTTTCTTTATAAAAGAATTTTGTCGTTCTTTATAAACTAGGAGAAAGATACATTTTTAATCTACCTGCAGAATTTTTTCCTTATAGAAAATAAATTTTCCTTCATAATAAATAGATTAAAATTCATGTGTCTACGAAATATGAAATTAAAATAAAACCAGATAAAAAGCAAGAAAATGTTTTATCTTCGTTTCTTATTCTTTAAAAATAAAAACAAATCTTTTACCTGTTATAATACAGTGTTAGTTTTAACCTTACGTTCTCAGATGATATTTTTAAAAACATAACTCAAGAAATTTTATGCATAAAACTAAATTTATATTATTCTATAGTTAGAAGTTTTGTAAAAATATATGCGTACAAACCAAAAGAAATGCATGTTTTGAAACTTCACGACAATATATTTTCAGAAGTCTATGAATATTTTTAGGATTTAAAAAGTAATTTAGATAAGATATTAATAATAAGCTTAAAATTAAAAACTCAACACGTCTCAGTTCAAAACATTTGAAAGTCGATTATTTATTCCTGTCACTTAAATGGAGAATGTAACTTATAAAACGAGAATTTATAATGTCTGCACTTCTTAGGACAAGTTTGTTTCAACCGATCTCATTTGTTCTGCAGAAATTTTAGTTATGACCATGAAATAAATGGAAAAAATATGTATGGAAGGAGGAAAGTAGATAAGTTTTTTTTAAACTTTTTTATATGAAGAATTGTCATCAAAGAGTATAGATTTAACTCGGGAAATATTAGAGCATGGATTGAGGGGAAAGTTAGCCCTTATTCATGCCATACAGAACAGCGCAAAAATTTTATTCGCGATTTTCTTTCAATGTACAGATATTCTAAATGAGAATAATTAATAAACCTGCTTGCATAGAATACTCAGTTAGCATCGAAACGATTGCAGCTTCGCCGATTGTGGTAGTTTGGCTCAGTCCTTGTACTGAAAGCTTTTTCCCGAATACACTTTGATATTGCCGAAGAAATAATGCCGTTGCAAATGCAGTTACTTAATAAACAATTGCAGTTTATGTCTAGTTGTTAATAAGAAGTTGTATTATATAATCCAGGCTGAAAATAAAGAGGAAGGGTTTAAAACCTTAAGAGTCACTTTTTTTTGCTATCTAATAAGATTTCTCCTCCTGCTTTGGAAAGGGGTCTCGTTTTCATTCATCTAAGAAGGCATAGAATTCTTGAGATGCTTATGGATTCTACGCAATTTTTGTGTCAAATTATGAAGCTAATTAATGATTAAATTTTAGTTTATAAGCTTAAATATGCGATAATTCGACGAACGTCAATATGACGGGCGCGAGACTTATGGGGTTAAACAGTGTGGCGGACATGAAGAGGAAGAGACATCGGAAGACAATCCTTAACCGTCTAACAAATAATATCGGAGGCAGAGAGATGGGAAAGGTTGCAAAAATACAAATCTAAAATTCTGGATTAATAGACAAGAAACTAAGAGGAGAATCATATAAAAATATATTTGAAATATTGACTTGATTGAAAAAAATGGGTATGAAATGTACAATAACAACAAAAACGAGAGAAAAAAAAACTAATCAAGTAAAGAAGTCCACAAAAACAAACTAATATGCGACTGTTAAAGCGCATGTGTGTCTGTTCTGTTGATTGTTCCTTCCTCCATAAAGAGAAAGTTTTTCTGTGTGGAAGCGGCGAATAGTTCAGGTGTGCTGTCACTTCAACGAAGAGGACGCAACCAATTCTCAATATCGGCTTGCAGATGACGGAAAAGGCTTGAAGTGGAAGTTGATCATTGATTTTTTCGAAAAAGCTCTTGAAATTCATCAAGATGGTGCAGAAATTTTGGGTTTTAAGTCGGGAGCCTTTGTTGTTGTTCTAAGGGGTTAATAAAGTGTTCAGGTCTAGAAATTGGATCTTTAAGTTATGGAATTTTAATTATCTATAATGAAACAACTCACGGATATTCGTTTATTAACTAATTTCTTGACTTAATAAGCCGAATTTTAAATACTAGGCGAATGTACAGTTCAAAGAATTTATATCAGAATTTTTTAATAGGTCAACTAAGTAATACCTCCAGATATTTTATCATAAACTCGCCACAGTTTCTTGTTTTACTTTCCTAGAATACCTGGAGAGAATCATAAGTTCTTGCAAATTGTTTAAATGGAAATCGAAATAGAACCGCTAGTAAAATGAATTATTTATTAAGTCTACACTCATGACATAGAAGCCCATTCGGAATAAATCAAACTCTGGGCCTAGATCTTGGCGTATTTTCTCCGTAAAAGATGCAAATATTCATGCATGATATGTCTGTTCGAAGCGAACGCTTATAAATGGAAGATAATCTAAATAAGAGATATGAGAGGTATAAAATGATGTATAAGAAGTTTTATTACGAGTATAACTGACAGATGATTTTTTACACTAGTTTACGAGAGATGAGCTTTCACACACCTCCAAAATTGCGAAATTCTCAGCAATTATCTCATGCTGCTCGCGAAAAGATTCAAATTTAAGATCAAAAGAAAAGCCAAGTAAGATTAATGTAAAGTAAGAAATTATTCATGGAACATAAACTACAAAAATCATATATGCTTCACACAGAGAATTATCAGGTAATTAAGTAAAAATATTAACCCTAGCATAATGTTATTTATTAAATAACTGAAGCTGTTTCTATTTTCATTATTTATTGATTTCGGACTAAAAGGAAGAATTTTCTTGCACTGAATTTCTTTTGTCAGAGAAAAGTTGAGAAAATCATTTTAATAAAATATCTTGTACCTTTCATTTATATTCTTAGTTAAACTTCATAAAGCAACTACTTTGTAGAAATAGACATTCTGGCCAAAAGAAACAAAGGCATGTCCTGAAATTTTTTGCAATATATTGATGCACAAAATTTAAGTGAATTTATATTTATTTATTCAATAAAGCAGTATTAATGGCTTACTGCTATCAAGAGAGAAAACGGCGTGCTGCAACAAATGCTGGGTGTACCGGTATTTATGAATTTAAAACTGATTAAATGGAACTTTAGTTTTGATATTAAATTATTTAATTAGCTACGTCTTTAGTCATTTAAATAATATTTAAAAAGAAATTACTAAACAAGTTCATTGAGATGAATGTATTTCTCCAATGAAGAGGAAGAAATTGCATAATAGTCTTCACTTTCATTTTATCTTTCAAGATTATGCTTATATTATAATTATAAATAATATAAAAAAGAATTTTTTAAAGTCAATTCCTACTTAGGTGATTCGAGATATAATGAAAAGTGTACTGCGCATGAGCAAAGATATGGCTCAAATATGGAGGTGCTTCGATGATCCCATGGGCCACCCATATACCCAAGAACCAAGTCTGTAATGTTAATAGTTTTCGAGATATAATGAAAAACGCACTTCGCATGCGCAAAGATATGGCTAAAATATGGGGGTGCTTCGATGATCCCATGGGACATCCATATACCCAAGAACCAAGTCTGTAATGATAATAGTTTTCGAGATATAATGAAAAACGTACTGCGCATGCGTCATGCAAATTATGAAATGACAGACAAACAGACAGACACACAAGAAAGCGAATTAATATTGCATTGCCATCTAGTTCTGAGCTACGTTTAAAGTTTCAAGTCTCCAGCTCATCGGGAAGTTAGTTTAAAATCGATTGCAAAATTTGAACCAGATATATAGGGAGAGTGTGAACTAATAGCAGGAATTGGAAAAACGTCATATTTTTTTTAATAAGAAAGGTCTTCAACATTCATTATATTTTAAAGAGAATTCAGCCAATTTTCTCCTTTGTGTGAATGTATTTTATGAATTCATACATTTTTTACATTCTACGAACAAATCTTTTTAAATTTGTTTGGAAGCCACATGTATGATGCAGGGTGTACACAAATGAAGTGACATATTTCAAAAATTAATAAAAAAAAATACTAAAAATGTTGCAACTACGTTTTTATTAAATAAGAGCGAATCTCGAAAGGCTTTTTTGCAGATAGGTAACGCCGTTCTAAATTTGTTACATCGAAAAACTTCCGTAAGCAATGTCTACCAATCAGCAGAAGCTGATGCGTGTTTTTTGGTTTCTTTTTTTAGTTTATTTTGAATGTCATGAAAACTCTTCAGTTTTCGCACTACATGTGAATTAATAAATTAAAGAGCGTAAAATTCCCTACAAATACGTGCTTTTATTTTTCTTCCAGTTTAATATTTTCTCAAATAACGGCTCTAAACAAATTTTGATTTCCAGCAATGTACGAACCCTTTAGACCTTGCATGACCGAAATTGTATGTTACCTATCTGAATTTTTTTTTTTGAGATGCCCTCTCATTTAAAAAAAATTAGCAATTCCAACATTTTTAGTTTTTTCATTATTAATTTTTGAAATGTGTCACTTCATTTGCGTACACCCTGCATTTGTACATCCGATTTTATAGTATGATAGCTCAGGGCCAGATTTATACTTTTCTACGCCCTCGGACAAAGCTCTTAATTCTGCGCCCTCTCCTCTGCTGCATTCATTGCGACTATAGAGAAAGGTAACGGGAATGTACCGCGAATTAATGTGTATGGGTGTGGTAAAAAACACTATTTTATATGGTCTTTTCGCATTAATACTGATATTTGTGAATATTTTATTGTAATTTTTTGATATTTGCTGGGCATGGGAGATTTCAATCGCACTCCCGCCGTTTTGGAAAATCTCACAATGCCTACTGCCCATATGGGGAAATCGGTGCCCCACTCCACTACGTTTTGGAGTGTGCTCTTACAAAAGACCTGGGAGAGAAGTTGAGGTTCGATCGGGGAGACCTCTCTTCATTAATAACTCACAAACCAAATTTGAACATTATCAATAATCATTGATAGGGTAAATACCATCTTACCCAAAGTTTAAATTCTACCATCTCGGAGTCGGTGTTATCCTTGTGAATCATTTTAGGTTCGGTGATGTTGAGTTGGACCAATTAGGGTTTGGTGACGTAGGGATGGACCAATTAGGATTTGGTGACGTAGGGATGGATCAATTTGGGTTCGGTGATGTTAAACCTTTGGGGTTGGATCCCTGACGGGGTCTCAGCAGAGAGTGATGACGTGAGGGTGTCTTTTGAACCCGTGAGTCAAGGGAGGGGTTTTTTCTCCGATGTAAAAGTCGCGCCTGTTAGAATGGTTTGGTTTTTTGCTTTTGATTGTAATAATACACGGACACTTCCACAAAACCATCGATGCGCTCGTTCGCGGCAATGGGGTAGTGTCCGGGAATTTCTGTCTGTTTCGCCCTAGGCCATGGGCTAGGTTGACCCTATGGGAAATATGTCCCTTGTATGACTGGTTATAGAACATAAAGCAATGAATATGTATATGGAATGGTTGCAAGAGCATTAAGAAATTCGTATTTTCACATTATCAATATATTATCTATTGTACAATGTGAAATAAAAGTACTGAAAAACAATTTAGAAATATTTAGAATTCTAATTTGTCATTACAACACATTCATTATAAAATAGCAAAAGTAATATTGTTGCTTAACATTGAATATTAAAGTTATATTTTCAAATTACTTCATTCAAAAAGCGAGTTAAGACGAACGTTAACTCAATAATAGATTAAAAAATTTTATACATATTACAAAATAACTAAATTTTATGACTTAAAAATCTATATTTTGCTTATAAATATACAATAACAAGTTCAAAACGATATATTAGTAAAGAAATATTTGGAGAAAACACAACATATAATATAAATGGGAAATCAAACAAAAACAATGAACTTAAAGTAAAACCAAAATTAATGAAATAAAAAAGGCCTACTAAGTTATAAAAGAAATTCTTCTATAGATAGAACAATAAGATTCCAGGAATATTTATTCTAGCCATATAGATGCAAGACTTCATTCAGACACTAGAGTAATAATAAAAACCATTAAAATTAGCAGCCTTTAATAAATATAGAAGCACACTACGACTACGAATTTTAAAACGGATGTGCAAAAGAAAAGGAACATGAAAAGGAACATTAATGATATAATTTCGGATTTACGAATCAGAAGCGTTTACAATAGATATTTTTTGTGCAATATTACCTTTAGAAGCAATAACTTCCATTGTGTACTATTAATTATAAGATTTAAGAGTGAACACATTTTATCAAACAAAATCTATGTAAAACATTTTATTCGGCTGAAACTCCAATATAATAGAATAGTGGATTTCTCACATATTTAGTAGATTAAAAGAGCGTTTCATGCCTGTTAGGATCCCATATGGAAATAACTATATTTTCTGGTGTAACTTTTACATGAGCAGTTGAGACGAGCATGCTTAGTGGAGGTTTATTTATTTCCTCTTCCAATATGCGCGATAACTTCCGATCGATAATTGCGGTAATACAAACAGATTTCTGGTAAACCAATAAAGCAGGATGAGTAATTAATTTCGTTTAAGCACTGAAGACGGGATTATGCGTGTTCAGGCTCTAGTGTAGAAAATTAATGGCGTAGGATTTAGAAAGAATAACCAACTAGTTTAGAAAACTGAACTTGAGCATTAGATGCTTAAGCGTTTACAGAGCACTTCCATAATATAGAGCATATTATATATATATTATAGCTTAGAAAATAATTTTTTTAAATTTACGTCTGTTCGATATTTCTTAGCTATTTTGTGCGATTCTCTTTGTTTTTATTCATCTAAAAGTTTTATCAGCTCATACAATTTTTGAAATATTTTGTGACATTTGAAACATTTTGTACAAAATATGGCAAGCTAACGTGCGGAGTTTACTTCATTTCAATATATCTTTTTACAATACTCTTCTTATTCTTGAATTTACATTAAAATATTCAACAAATAAGGCACCGTAAATTCTTTATTCACGTAAAGCGACACCTTTCAAAGTCAATTATCTTCTTGCAAGATGCGTATTGGTATCCTGTATTAAACTAATGCTGTGTAATTGACATGTATCAGGTAATAATTAATAGATGATAAAAATCACCTGTTATGGTCATCATTTCTAAGGTCAATTTGGGAAATAATAGAAATTTCCTTGTGATTTTCTGCAATTGCATTTGATTGTTTCCTGTGATTATCTGCAAGTGCATCTGCTATCTGAGAAGAGTTTAAGAATTATAACAATTATCCATAAATATTTTGAAATATTGCGTTTTGGAGAAGCATTACCATAACCTTTTGAAAAAACGTGACATACAGATAATCTATTTTAAAAATGGCTTTTGTATCAAGATAGTCATGGTGAAAGCGTTTCTTCATACTTGTTATCAAACATTGATTTCAAGCTATAAAAACTTATGGTGGATATCCACGAAATGCTCGTAATTTCTGTGCTATATATAAGGTGTGCCCAAATGAAAAGAAGACCTTAGCTGTATCGGCGTTGTATCAAATCCCCTGAAGTTAATGTGCTAGCCGATAAATGGCGTGGTGATATTCCCAGTTGTACCTGCGGAGTTAACGGCTTCGCACCACTATCCTCATTTCTGGAGAGTTGTTTCCGCAGTTTGTTGCATGATGGATTCCTCCAGGTCAGCAAAAAGAACAGTTATCCAATTTCTTCATTCAGAAGGGAAGCATGCTTCACAAATTTATAGCGGAATGACAGAGGTGTACGAAGAGCAGAGTCTCGCATGTTGCACCATTTTCCGGTGGTGTCAGCGTTATGAGGCGGGACGCGTAGACATCAAGGACTTTCCGCGCCCTCGGAAGGCGCACGCTGTGACCGACACTGCCATGATTTCTCATACTGCAGAATCGTAGGATCACCACACGTGAAATTGCTGTTGAACTGTCGATAAGCAAAGGAACTGTGCATCACATAATCCACAAAAAAGCTTGGTTGTGGCAAAGTTTGTGCACAGTGTGTACCCAAGCATCTGCCAGAGAATCAGAAGACGGCGACATGGGAACTGAATCCGTTAGCAGCCCAGGAGTTTCTACATTGAAGCCTTCCACTTCCTTCCTACGCGCTGGGATCAGTTTATCAATGTAAATGGCGATTATTTATCGTTGTGCTTTTCCACATGAACTGTAAGTAGAATATTGTTATTAAAACTTATTTACATATAACTGTAGTCTCCTTTTCATTTGGGCACACCTTAAAATTTTGCTAACTCGTGAATAGTTTAGAAAGCAAAAGGTGAGGGTAGTTTTGTTGTATTGCTACTTCAACTCAGAATCAAGAATGAAACATTCACAAATTAATTAACGCGAAAGGATTTTATTTTCATTTGATTTAAATCCGTCTTACCTACCATTTACTTTAGCATCTACACAAACTATTCCAATAATGCCTGAATGCATCCAATTTCCTTAAATACATTGAATACGGATTACAAACTATATTTATGCTTTTAAAGGAAACAGGGAGAGTCGTGAAATGAAATAAATTTATGGCCAATCCCATTCAAATTTCAAGTAATCCTGTCTTGTCTGGCTTTGCAAAAGGTTCAAGGAAGCAGAATATTTAAAATAGCGGCGATCTGTTTTGACTTGCAATCGTCTGAGAGAGGATTACTACACAGGCGCTCAAGAAACAGACTTAAGGAGATGAATTGCAGCACATTTCTATTAACTCCTGAAACAATCATTTATAGGTATGACCTCCAGACAGTTACGAAGGTGGACGAATAAATCATCTTGACGCATTTACTTCTTCCAGATCTTTGGGGAATAAGGATTGCTCTTGGAAAATAACTTGTCTTATTTTTCCAGGAAAACATGGTATACTTTCTTAATGACTTTTTTTCACTTATCAGGAAAAATTAATGCAAAAATGATAAGCAATTCTCAAATTCTTGTACAAAATGTATTTCGAATTCCATCGGCCATCTAAACGGATTTAGTTCAGTCTCAAAGATTAGTTATTTTTAACATTCTTATCAACATAACCGTTCTTGAGATGTTTGAACAATGATATTATTTTCATAGTTTTTGATGCTACCAAGAAAATTCTTGGTTGATAAAAGGACTATTGGCATGGACCATCATATGATACACAACATGCCTGCTTTAAACCTTTCGACCCAGAAAGACGGCGAGATGTTAACTGGATCCGTCAGCAACCCAGAAATTTCTACACTGAAGCCATCCACTCTCTTCTTAGGCGCTGGGATCAGTGTATCGATGTCAATGGCAATTGTTTGTAGTTGTAGTGTTCCACATGAACTGCAATTAAAATATTGTTATTAAAATTTCTAAGCATATAACTGTAGTCTCCTTTTCATTTGGGCACACCTTATCTATAGTCTCCACTCTAATCGTGGCCCAATAGATAATTTCTAAACCGCTAAAGATTTGCATATATTTCAAATCGGAAAAATCTTTGAAATTAAGTAAAAACATATTTTTTATGTTTTCTGAATCAGTAAATGTACTGCTGTACAAATTATGAAATCTAAGTTTTCACACAGTCCCCATTGTCATATTTAGTAAAATAATTTCGACACACTACATTTTAAACAAAAAAGTTCGAGTCCAAACCAAAGCTGATCGATTTATGAGGCTTTGAATTCAATTATTTTAGGCCATTTTAGATCATTTCAATGGCCATCTCGAGGAAGATATGCCAATCCAAGGACACCACTTACTCGGAGCGGCCGTTTATTGGTTTGAATAATAAAATTCAAAGCTTCATAACGCGGTCAGTTTTTCCACACAAGAATCGCACTTTATTTGTTATAAATATTGTTGTGTCATAATAATTTTACTACGTTTGGCTAATAGAATCGAGGAATATTTTATAAGTTAAATTTTGTAACTTTTGAATTAGAAACAATTATTTTATCGGCTCAAACGACATAAAAATGATTTTTTTACTTAATTTAAAGTATTTTTCCAACAAGAAGTATGTGCTTATCTCTAACTCCTTAGAAATTAACTATTGGGCCAGAAAGAGTGGACACTCTCCATAAATATAGCTTTACATATATAGTGCATAATATATATATTTTACAGTGCTGTAATAAATATGTTTTAGGAACTGTACTTCCCTCTATTTAGTATGAACTTATTGGTTCGAAATGTATTATAAAATAACGCGTTTCTCAAGTGAAATGTGTCATGTGTCTTTTTCGCATTATTTATTTATTTATATCTTTACTGCCAGTAGAAAATAACTATGCGGTGGATAAAGAAATTAAACTTTCATTTAAAAATGTCTCGTATCCATGTTTCTAAATGTCCCAACATTTTTTTGCTTATTAAAAATAAACTTTTTGTCATTAGAATTGAATATCTTGTCTTCAACAAAATGATTCAAATGATTTCATGGTGCGAAAGTCGCCAATGACTCGACAAAATGTTGAAATCAGTAAAATTATTCAAAACATAAAAATCCTGATACAGTGAAACCTGTGTATAACGATACTGTCTGTGTAAAATACCCTTTATTGTCTACTCTATTGAAAATAGGTCTTTAGCTGCAAACATACTAGTGTTGCTGTTAGATTGCAAAAATTGCATCTACATCATTTTTCGGTTTTATCAGTATTTTTAATTATTTAATTCTTTGCCACCAAAGTTTCTTTCATCTCGTGTGGCCTTTTTGACAACTTTTGAAATTCAAACGGTAATTTTTAGCAGTTTCATTAAATATCTAAATTTTTCTTAATTATTTACTTTGTATTCGACTTAAATATTAATTGTCTTAACTTTTGATGTCTTTTCCATTAATGTTTCAACTTTATTAATTTATAAATCAAAATTTTTCAACGGGGTTATTTACTCGCCATCTTGTTGCGGATGAATTTATATGTTATTAGGCTTTGGCATCTCTCACTGGAAGCGTTTTCCTTTGTGTAATTTGAATTTTTTATTAGTGTTGCTTGACTTAACGAGAAGTGGTGGTTGCACCTGCGGACTCCTGGAGGCCTTTGGGCCTTCAGGGAGCTTGTCCCTGCAAATTTTATTTTATTTTTTTCCGTTGGAAATTGAAAAGAAAGAGTTCGATTCTCAAACAAGTTTTTGGTGATGTTATGTTTTTTTCTGCGAGTTTGAAATCTTCAAGCTTTGAATGGTGTCATCCAAAGTTTCCATGTTCTTTTGTTCATGTATGCAATGGAGGCTATTGTGACGGCTTTTTGGTGTGATTTTTGCGCTATCCAAATCAGTAGTTTGAGCGAACTGATTACTCAACCTACCAAGCCCTGCAATAAGTGATTGCAATACACTAGAAATGATCAGGTTGTAATTATTGAACAGCCTGCCCTTCGAAAATTTCTTTACGTTAACAGTAGATAGATGGAAGTTCTGATGGAAGCGTGTTTGAGCATCTATAATGCGACTGAATCACCTAGTGCTGAATATATAATTTTGTGAAAGTGCAATTTATTCGAGTTTTTCATACATCGTGTGTTTTAATAAGTTTCCACAAGCAAACAAAGACTGCTGTGTGCATCGTCAACGTACCACAATATTTATTTGCAGAAATGTTTTTTGAATTTGTTGTTTTTACTTAGTATCCTCATTACTATTTTTTTAAGCCTGCAGTGTTTTGCAATATGTGTAGCTACATTTTTTTATTTTGGATATTACATTTTTTAGTTATGTGCATCATTTTTGTATATTTATAACACATGGCAGTGATTAAAATTATTTAATTTAAACTATTCTATAATTAAAGGATTTAAATTCTATTATTTTGATTCTGTTTTAATTCCTCTTATTTGATCTCACAATTTTGCAATGTACTAACTGTGTTTTCAGTAA
This sequence comes from Araneus ventricosus, assembly GCA_013235015.1. Taxonomy (NCBI): domain Eukaryota; kingdom Metazoa; phylum Arthropoda; class Arachnida; order Araneae; family Araneidae; genus Araneus; species Araneus ventricosus. Next base: position 4,762 of record BGPR01010219.1, on the reverse strand, counting down.
TTTAATTTCTATAGCGGCTAAGTTTTTCAGGTCTGCAAAGGTGGGTGATTTATATGAGTGTAGCTTGAATTGCATATTATTGTGTTTTATATTTCAGCACCCAGTATTGATTTAATAATTTATATATATTAAACTAAATTTTAACATTGGGCACCTACCTTGCATTATCATTTTATAATTATCATCCCTACATGCAATAGTTACTTTACGATATTACTTAAATTTCAATTATCTTTTTGCCGAATTTAGTTTATTGGAGTGTTTTAACGTCCTATTTCTGCGAAATTTGTCGTGTTCATTTTTTAGAAACAATTAAAGAAAAAAATTACCATCATTCATTTCTAAAGCAAGGAAGATGGACCTGTATCTATACTTATAAAAGGCAATGTTTGTGTGCTTGTGTGTGTGTGTCTGCGATGTCCAGACCAATCTATAGCACTTACAGCCATGAAATTTTTCTCACAGGTAGTCGTATTGGTGACTGAATGCACCTCGAAGCCGGAATTTTAAAATTTAATCTAGAAATGTTTTTATTTAATATTTTGTGTTGTTTTGGGTGATTTTTCGAACTCATTTCTCAATAGCATGGCTTCGAATAATTGTACGAAAAAAAAGTTGCACCATCGAAAAGAGCATAAGATTTACGTTCTAAAGAAGTTTGTTTCGTACGTCTAACGTAATTTACTGAATGTTGAGAACTTTTTGAAAAATAATCACTTTTATGGTAATTTTTAATAAAGATTTCCTCAAATTATCGCATCTGATATTCTAACATCTCTATAATTTTCATTTTTTCAGCTTATATCTGGAACGTTTCTGTCGGATTTAAAACAAGAACGGTTAAAATATCTTTTTTTCGTTTTTTTTTAAATTAATTTTCCCCTGATCATTTCAAACAGTTTTTTTGCTAGCGAGATTTAACAGCGAGAGTTTCTTCGGACGAATGACCGTCCTCGCGGCAGGTGACGTCATTCCCAGCATGCATTTCTACAATCCTATGTGTATCTTTTGTTTTGATTTTGTTTTCATAACTTTTTCGTGTCATTGTGGGCATTCTTTTTTCCCATTTTATTGAAGTCCCGATTCCACGGGCAACGCCGTGCGCGTACTGCTAGTTTCAAATAAAGCACAGAGAGTAAAAATTTCATTTTTTTCGAATATCCTTTGATTATCGGTAACTATTTTATTAAAAGCTTTTTTCCATGATATGGAACCTTCAGCAGCCATGAATATACATGAAGCTAGTTTCAGTTTGTAAAGTCTGCAGCATTGTCCTCATCCAATCAAAACAATCTCCTCCAAACCATTTACTAATATAAAGGATTGAACGCCTGTCGTGTATTTCATCTATTTATTTTTCAAAAAATACTAGAAAAATGGTTAGCTGCAACAAAATAAAAGCACTTACAGAAATTTACCTCCGTAATTTTACAGAAAAGGAAACTACAAATTGTGGGTAAAAATAATGCATTTGTAATAAAAGACGTGATTTACCGTTTGGAACAAGGCTATTCGAAGTTTCATCTTTTGTGTTGCTATTTTTATGTAGTTCATTATACAACTTATTCATTTTCTGGAACTCATGGAACCAAGCCAAGGCATTTGTATAAATGCGTCTGGTGTTCGAACAGCGATTTGTAGTTCATAGTTTGCCAGTAAAATACTCATTTGTATAATGTAAACATTTGGGTTTGGCACTATAAATGTATCGGTCTGCATTTTAATAAGAGTTATGAAAGAAACAAATACAATACGTGAGTTGACTACGTTTTACACACATTGAAAAGATGTTGAATTCATAAAAGTTTATGTATACTATGTAATTCAATGTCATTTGAATGTGGTTTATGTCAACTCTTTGTTAAATGTTTTGAAAGAAAAGTTAATTTATATGTATAGACCTTTTCTTTATATGTTAAAAAGTTTCTGTATCAAATGAAGAAGAATGAATCTATTTAAAATGGCACAAATGTGACTGGATAAGAAAGGAATTCATCTCGTACGTTCTTCTGGAAACATGAAAGAAGAAAATATTTGCTGGAAATATTTAATTTTTTATGCTGAATATATTCGCAGAAAATCTCATAATTCATGTTTATATAATTAAAAGATGTTTAAGATTTTTTAGAAATATATGTCATTCAGTTAAATATTAGGTCATTGTTTTCATTTAAATATCTTTCCCTTTTAAGTACCTTTCTTTGTCATAAAAGTATCTTCAGACACCTTTCAGTTTTTTCAATTATATTTTAACTCTATCGATACGGGAACGTCCCAAACGTCTCCTCAAGCAAAAGACGATGGCCATCCGAAACGTCCGAATGTCACTGTAAAATTTCCATCCCCTTTCGTTAAGCTCAACCGCGCCGCGCGCCTTCTTCGTTAGAAAGGCTCGACAAGATGGGTGAGAGAAAAGGGGTATTTTCTTAGAATTCTGACAGTGTCAGCTGTCATTGTTGTTTTGGAGGGGGGGGAGTGAATTTCCCTCATCTTTTAAATAAAAACTCGGGCTTTCCCGTATTTTGAGGTCCATTTATTCCAATGGTCTTAGGAATCAGAGGGTTAAACTATAATGTGTTTTCTCCAAGTTAGAAGTGACCAGTTACAAGTAGCTTTAGCACGAGAGTAAGGCTTTAACATGACTTATGCAACATTACATGAAATAATGCCATATTCAGATTTCTGTTCATACATGGAAAGTATTTATTAGGTATTATTCAAATCTGTAACGTGTT
>BGPR01010218.1:36344-46701 GCA_013235015.1 Araneus ventricosus | reverse complement strand
ACGATTTTGAAATAACGCAAATTTATAGCTATTCCGTTGCTAGGCAACGGTTAGACTTTGAACTAATTTATCTTTATTTCTGAAATTTTTGCTTATTTTTATAAATATATTTTGTATAAGAAGAGAGTCAACCGTCAACTTTTAAAAGCCTCAAATCTTATTAAAATTTCAGTTAATTGGAAATTAATCAAGATTTTGGCATTTTCCGTGATATTTTTCGAAAATATGTATTATGTCACAAAAACTATTTTTACACATAATAAAAGTTTAAAAAATTAGATTTTCATGACATTAGTTTCATTTCCACTCAATTTGTTGCCCTCATTTTAATAATTTTTCAAAAATTAAATTGTGTATAAAATTTACAATTTGTAACACATTTTTTTTATTGATGAAGAACAAGAATACATAATAACTGTTGCTATATCACATTAGATGAATTTTGGATGAAGACGAATTTTATTATTTTTTATTCATATTTATTCTAACGCTTTTTCTTAATGAAAAATATACTATGTAATTTTCCCAAAACATCAGTTAAAATCTTTCTTATACTGCAAGATTTATGAACAAAATTTCAAGTACCTATGCAATAAGTATTAATACCTTATGGAGAAAATTAGCTATGGGGCCGTTCAAATATTACGTAAGCATCTAGGGGGGGGGGGGTTGCGATTTGCTTGTTTTTGCAGACAAGGGGGAGAGGGGGTATGAGTGATGCTTACGTAAGATATTAAAATAACTTCATTTCCGAAAATCTCTCGTAACTTGCAAAAATGATTTAATTTAAAAAAAATAAATTTGAAAAAAAAAATTAAATTTGGCAGAAGAAAATTAAACTTGATTATTTTATAAAAACATAAACGATAGATAAGATGAATGTTCATTGAACACGATGGGTAATAGTATCTTTTATTTATAATAACTGGAGGTGACAGCTCATAATAACGTTTGATGCATGAGGCTTATTTCTGAGAACTGTCTACTGTTTCCAATGATGAGATTCAAATGAAAGGGGCCAATATGTTGTATTGTGACAATACGAGTTTCCGAGCAAGCACAAATAAACATGTTACAACAAACTTGAAACTCATTGAATATTTCATGTATAAAAAAATATATACTCTTAGTCAGGTTTGAAGTGACTGTTCAGCAAAGGATTCCGAGACTACCGCTTTTGGACGATTTTACACCGGAAAGGGGTGTCAGGCAATGAGTCATATGAGCTCGTTCACGGAGTTCTTTGTTAGATCACGTTCAGTAAAATGTAAACATCACCCTTCCATTCTTCACTTTCCCCCTCTTTTGATGAAAATAACTCTGCCCGTCGCATGCGCAAAAGCGCGAAGGGTTTCCGAATCCGTTGCTAAACAATACATCTTCTTAGTATGTACTAAATAAGAAATCTCATTGAAAGCGGAAATAAAAATAAAATAACGTATATTCTCAAACCGCAAATCCTTCGTAGACATTAAGTCTGCTAATCACTTGACGTTTTTTTCCCCCTTGGATTCTCATAGTTTTTTTTTAACAATAATAATTCATTTTTAATTTTTCGTTTCTTCTCTGGGATGTTTTTTTCACTATTCGATTTCATAGCGTTAATATCCATTGAGAGTTAAGTGGATAATTGTTTTGATGATCTTTTCTTCATTATTTGGAAAAAGAAAATGAAAAATGTTTCTAATTGTTTTTATACTAATTTTTTCTTTCTATTATACGTTGTTTTTCTTCGATGTTGCTTATTAATAATATTGTTTTTCTTCGATCTTTTCTGATCTTAATGATGTTGTTTTCCATTGGCAACATTATGCACAATTTTTCGTTCGTTTTCAAGAACGATTCTTCCGCCAATTTGTTCCGAAACCCAACTAATCACCTCACACCTCCTCGCAACCATAGTGGCAGACAGCTCTACTGTCTGGTGTCTCCGGAGTTTTTAAAAGCGCACATTACATAAAACAAGTCAAATCGGAAATATGTCTTCATTTCGAGAAATACTGTATAAAATTTTTTTTTGAAAGTTTCAAAAAGTCTTCATCAGATAAACATTTGAAGGATATTCATTGTAAAACTAATGATGTGGGGCGGCAGTTTAAAAATTCTTAAAAAGAGCTGAGGAAGAACTGCGAAAGGCAACCAAAAAGAAATAAATTTTTCTTGATTATTTTATAAAAGTAATTATGATCAATTTATTCTTAAAATTTTAAGCATATTTTATCAGAAATTTAAATTTATAATTAACTTGGTATGAAATAACTTTACTTATTCTTGTTAATATTCGCTACATTTATTAAAATGTGTAGAGTATACTGACATTGTAATATGTAATAAAGTGTTAATATTAATATCTTTCTATAATTTAATAGATAAATTATCTTTACTAATGCAATCTTAAAGTGAAATTATTCTTCAATTTTCAAAAGTAAATCTAGGAAATTAAGTGGTTCGAATACGACTTTGGGTTTTGAATAAAATATTAAATAACAAATAACAATAATAGATTATGAAAATACTTTAAAAATTACTCATTCAGCAATCTAATATTTAATTTTTTTTATTTCTTATGTTTTAGATTTTAAAAAATTTACATATTGTAATGATTGTTACCTTTCATATTTATGTAGTTATAATAGTGTAATTTACATTTATAAAAGTGTTTTGAGCTTTATTGGAAAAGAAAGTTTTCGTTTACTTTTATATAACAACTTACGTTTCTGATATAAAAGTGGTTACTAAAAGTTTAGTCCTTTTGTCACATGCTTAAAAAGTATAGGGGCAATTGTGCAAAATTAACGAAGAAGAAGTTTATCAAGATTCCTCCCGAGAAGAAAGCGTTGAAGTAGTAACAGAAGGGGGAAGCAATATAATAACAGATATGGAAAAATGGCTTAAGCAACCTTGGTCAGGATCTGAATAGATGATGGGCATGTGCAAAATTAAATTTAAAATATAGCTATGTTCTATTAAAATTGTGATAAACTAAGAAATTTTCCTTAACAAAATTGTAAGAAAGTTAAACATATTTATATATTTTTACATTTTAAGCCGAGTTAGAGGTTTTTATTTGTATTAAGTCCTAAAAGTTTTAAAACTAGATTATTACTGTTATACGTTTTGTAAAAAAAAAACAAAAAAACCGGGGGGTTGCAGTTTGCTTACGTAATTATAAGAGGGGGGTTTGCGATTTGCTTATTTTTGCTGACAAGGGGGGAGGGGGTTAAAAATTGCCAAAAACATGCTTACGTAATATTTGAACGGCCCCCTAACAGTTTCTGAGTTGAATTTCGATTCACCCTGTATTCGGTTTTTATGTAGAATAAATCTATAAAAGCAAATGATAATATTTCCACAGACATAAATTTATATATTAAACTTTCTAATCTTCCCTAACAGTTTCTAAGTTGAATTTTGATTCACCCTGTATTCAGTTTTTACTTTGAATAAATCTATAAAAGCAAATGATAATATTTCCACAGACATAAATTTATATATAGAACTTTCTTATCTTCCCTAACAGTTTCTGAGTTGAATTTCGATTCACCCTGTATTCGGTTTTTACGTAGAATAAATCTATAAGAGCAAAAGATAATATTTCCACAGACTTAAATCTTAATATAAATAAAAGTCATTGTGGGTATGTATGTGGCTATGTTCCACATCTCCTCCTAAACCAATGGATGGTTTTCAACCAAATTTTGTACATTTATTATTTAAGACAAGGGGAAGACACTTATGAACTTTTCTAAGTCCAAAAGTTAATTAAACAGGCAGTTAATTAGAAATTAACCGAAACCGTTTTTCCGCCGTAACTTCGGAGCAAATTGCCCGACAAAAAATATTTTTATACCATCTAAAAGTTCAAATTTTACCTTTTCAATGATACCAATTTTATTTCTGTGACCTTTTCCCTTCGATTGTTATTAATTTTTAAAAGTTCCATAATTTTTAAATACGTGCAGACGATTTTGAAATAACGAAGATTTATAGCTACTCCGTTGCTAGGCAACGGTTAGACTTTGAACTAATTCACCTTTATTTCTGAAAATTTTGCTTATTTTTATTAATATCCATATAATATAATAAATGCGAAAGTGTGTCTGTCTGTTTGTTACGCATTTACGGCAAAACTACCAAACCGATTTGGATGAAAATTGGCAGAGTTGTAGCTTCAAACCCAGGAACGGACATAGGATAGGTGACATCATGTTAAACTCATTATTTTTTATTACAGATAACAATTAAATAATTAACAAGTGATGAAGATTACTACTTTATTTTTCAATCAACTGTCACGTGATCCTTAAGAAATTCGCAAACAAAATGAAATGTCATGTGATCCTTCAGAAAAGTGCAAGCATTTTAAATAACTTATTTTTAAAGTCAAGCATCACGTGACCTTGCTGAGAAAAGAAATAAATAATTAATTTGTAGAATAATAACTGAAAAATAGACACCAGGACAGAAAACCAATGATAGATATGATATAGTTTCAAGAGTTTTTGGATTAAAATTTAAAAACTAAAGTTAATTATAACTAAAGGAAAATATCGTTCAATGTTTACTTAAAATAAGAGCCTAATTTAGTGGAAAGCTTGCCAAAATAATTCATTATCCCTCTTTTTATCGACATCCAAGATTTGTTTGGCTGTTAAATTTGTAACCAAATGATTTGGATAATCACTGGCGGTTAAATTCTAAACCAAACGATTTAGCTAATTACAATAGTTCCATTTCAAATTTTAATGCTTTAAGAGCTTTTTTCAACCGATTTAAAAAGAAAGGATTGCATAAACCCAATGAACACGGAATTCAACGTTTTGTTTACTAAAGAAAGAACTGATTCGAACTTGGCGCTTGATACAGTTGCCAAATAGATTTGGCGATTGCTAGAGATTCAAACAGTGTATTAAATTGGGACTTTTTTAAAATTGTTTACAGTACAGAGGAACTGATAAGCAAGGTTTATCCTTCCCTATAAGCTAATAAGAGAAATAGAGATTGTTTGTTGATTGGGTAATTTTGGCACTGACTAATGAAAGTTTAGGTCAGATAAATAAATAAAAAATGCTTCACAAATGGAAGAATGTATTACAGAATATCTATCTGTAGATACGGTAATGGGCAATAACAAGTAAAATCATATCCTGTAGAGTTCTTCAACCCCATATAATTGTCAGGGATACCTTCCGACAAGCTGAGATTAAAATTCAGTGTGCCAGAACTATTCATACGTAACCTCGATGTACCGAGACTGCGCAATGGCACACGGTTTCAAATTACACACTTAGGACCAAAAGTCGTACTAGCTACTGGTATGACTGGCATAGCGAGAGGTGAGAGTGCTAAATTCTACGCATTCCGATAATACCGAAGGATTTATCATCCCAGTTCAAAAGGTCACAATTCCCTTTAAAATTAGCATTTGCCAGACTCAGGGTCTGACACTCAAAGGGGCAGGCGTATTTGGAAAAATCATATTTTTTCCGTTGGTAACTATGTGTGGCATGTTCCCGTGTGTCCAGCCCACTAAACCTCTGCATCGGTGCAAAAAAGGTGGAAAAAAAACGTCGTATACAAAAGTGTGTTGTCATATATAAACAATTTACCTAACTGTAACAGTAGACACATGTACAGTACACTCCTGTTAGTCGTCCAATTTTGTATTATCAACCATCAGAACTTTTAATTTCCCCTTTCTACATATAACGAAACATTTACATTCGTGAATTTTTAAAAAGTAACATTTCAAATTCTTCGCGCACGAAGTCGCGGGTAACAGCTAGTTTATATAACTGTGTAATTTTGTTGTGTAAAATCTTAATTTCCTTTATACTTTAGTTATATTTGGAAACTGGCGGTACATTACTTGTTGTATGTTTTTGTTATATCATATGAAATCTCATTTTTAACTTTTAGCGTAACTTTAATAAATAATAATCCATTTTAATCATTAGAAATATTGTCTGCACTTCAATCAGCAGGTCTAAGCAAACAATTTTTGAATCAATGTTAGAAACATTTTCCCTTGGAAAAAACTTTTTGGAATCAATATTTGAAGCTAATCGCTTCCACGCTATATGAAACGCATTACAAATATTAATAATTTTAAAAAATCGTTATTTTGGAAAGTGTCTCTCGAAAGGAAAACGAGAATTAAGGTTTAGCCCCTTACCAGTGAAATGATAACGAGTTACCACAGTTTAATACGATGATTAATTTTAAAATTGCATAAATTAAGGTTTTGCAAGATACATCCGTATTATCAAGGCTTTCTATTACAGTACCTTTTATTATTATTATTTTATCAGTGTTATTCACAATTGTAAAACGTAAAATGAGCCAAAGTTTTTATTTTATTTGTTAACTATTTATTTATTAGCTGCCTTTGGTCATCATCTTGATCTTAAGGAATATTGGCTTTCCTGATCATTAATACGGAATGCATATTTATTTATAATTTTCTCTTTATTGCTCTATAAGACTGAAAAATAAGAATTCAATGAAATTAGGAAATATTATTATTAACTTCCATCTGCAGGAGAGAGCAGCTTGAGTTAATGTAATTAACGTATCAAATAGGACAAACTTTGTTAATCATTGCTTTAACAATGAAAAAAAAAATGTTATTAGATGATTTTATGAAATAATAGAGTTTTGTTTGAATTTCATTAACCGCAATGGAAAAAATTCTTTCTAATCATCAAAAAATATTTTTTTAATTTGCTAAAATTCTGTTAAAAACACTTAAATTGGTATAATTTAAAAGTTAATTTTTGTATATTTTTTTCAAAATGGTGTAAAAATCATTTTTGTGCAATTATCTTTTCAGAAGTTATCGTGGAAAAACGCTAAAATTGCGCTTAATTTTAAATTAATAAAAATTCTAACTAAAATTTCAGAAAATCGCTCAGTGTAACACATTTTTACTCTTTATAGTATATTTGTAGCAAATTTGATAACTCTATGTCCAAAGGTCTGACCTGTAGAGCGGCAACGGACACATACACACATTCGCTCTTATTATTAGTAGAGATTTCAATTCACTCCGCAAGTGATAAAATAAAAAGTTAAATTTTCCAGCCATTTGTTTGTTTTATATCTATTGTTTGCATATTGTTATTGGTCTAAGTGTACAATTTTTGTATTTCCTTTAACAAAATAAAAGTGAAATAGCAGTAAATGAAGATTAAATAAAGTACCTGTTTTCATAAGAAAAGTTATATTAGAGTTAATAAAAAGTTTTAGCTTTGAACAGCTTCATATTGGAAACAAAAGAAACATTCTATCTTATTTTCCAATACATACTTTTCGAAAAGCTGCTGCAACTATTCACTGAACTCAATTCATAAAAATATTTCTCTTAACTTTAAGCTGAATTTATCTAAACAACAAGAATCGCAGTAAAAGAAATTTCCGCTTTCTTTTTCTATCTCCTTTAAAGGTATTTGAAGAATTTTACCTCTCACACCGCATAGTTGTTAGAGAAAAAAGAACAAGAGTAAAAAAAAAGAATTCGACATGGTGGTGCAAAGAAGTTCCTTTTTGTTCATCTTGTTTTCTTGTAGAAATGCCAGTCGAAAAAAATAACGCAACAGAACTTGGAAGACGATACTTGAGTAAACAATTTCACCTTCTCGAAAGCGTTTCTTAACTTTAGGAAAAAGCGAAAAGATAAGCCTCGAAACAGTTAAGATTAGAAAAAAACGTTATTTTTCTTCTATTCCACGTTCATACGAAAGGAAATGAAGAGGAAATGGAAAAAAATGAACAGCACAAGAAATAAACAACTTGTTTGGTAACAAGAATGAATTCGTGTAACAAAATAGATTTTAACCTGTTCAGGTTATTATCGAAAAATTTATTTTTATAATAACGAAAGGTAGCATCTGTTGCTATTGAATATACTTATGGTGTTCAAAATGCAGATAAAAGTTTATCAATGTAGTGCCTCACCATGCTATACAGGTTCATTTTATTTTTACAGAACTATTGTTTAGCAACGGATTCGGAAACCCTCCGTGCTTTTGCGCATGCGCCGGGCGGAGTTATTTTCATCAAAATAGGGGGAAGTGAAGAATGGAAGGGTGATGTTTACATTTTACTGAGCGTGATCTAACAAAGAACTCCAGAAATGCGCTCATATGACTCATTGCCTGACACCCCTTTCCGGTGTATGATCGTCCAAAAGTGTTGGTCTCGGAATCTGTTGCTGAACAGTATATACAACTAGCTGATAACCCGGCGTTAGTCGAAATCCGAGTATTTTCATATGCCCCCCCCTCCGTTTCTTTTTTACGTATATATAGACAATTGATGTGAAACAAAAATTAATCTTCAAAATAAAACTTTTTATTACAACCAATTTACTTTATATTAGTACGGCTCAAAAAGAATACTATTTAAAGAGAAAGAAATAAAATAAACTTCGACAAAAAAAAGAGAGAAATTGCAAAAAAAATAATTAAAACACCGGACGTATAACTTTTCTTCATGGATGAAAGAAATCACGAAAATAGGCAAAAAAAAGCCCGAATTTACCACTTAAACTTAAATAAAAAAAACAATTGCCATATCAACGTTAATATTCAAAAAATTGTGAAATTTAAACGAAACATCGCGTAGTAACTACACTAAAGTCATTGGATATTTGAGTGCATATTAAAAGTATGAAATAAAAACGGAAGTTAAGTGCATGGTACGACATAACAGCGAAAGTAAGAAGTCTACCTTGACCAAAAAAAGCAATATTTTCTTAACTTTAACAGTGGTAAAAACACGTGAATAAAGGATTTAATGAAACAATAACTTTGCTTGAATTTTACTTTATAACAATAAAAGCATTGTTGCAATTTGAGTTAAAAATGAATTTTGAAACGTTAATTACAGTTAGAGAAAAATTTGCACAACAATTAAATTGGTATCATTAAAAAGATAATTTTTTGCTCTTTAAGGTGACGTAAAATAATTTTCGTAAAAATAATTTTCGTACTATAAGTATTTCAGAAGTTATTCTTGGAAAATGTCTAAAAATATCTCAATTTTCGTTATTTAATTAATTAAATAAAAATCTAATTCGAATTTTAAAATAATTTTTATGGCGTTAGCTCCCTCTTGTGCTAATCCTTCACTGTGCCAAATTTGGTCTTCGTAAGTCCAACGGTGTGGACGTGCATCAAGAACCAAAAAACGAACAAACAAACACACACATACTTTCCTCTTTTATATATAGATAAATATTTAGAGTCGTTTGTTCTCTTCAAGAAGCAAAATCAATCATTTAATAGGATAATTATAAATATAAAAATGACGCAGAGAAAGAGATATAATAAAAGAACTGCTCTGTAGAATAAAGTTAAGCATATTTTTCGAGTCATTTTATTCTTCTTAAAAATCTTCTCATAAATTTTTACACGAAGATTAATAAAACTAAGGTCTAAATTATTAAGAAAGTATAAAAGAAAAGAACTGTTGAATTTTACTTGATAGTTTATTTTGCTTCCACTTCCTGATAAAAATTTCATTAGCTTCGTTTATAAATATTTGATTTGCCAAAGAAAAGTAAAATGTTTACTTTAGGATCAATATATCTGTGGGCATACATGTAAATTGTATAGATTCCATAAATTTTCTATCAAAAATTCAAAAGGCTTTGTGGATACTTCCTGTTAGCTGAACGTGAAGAAAACGTTTTGAAATTAAGCTAAAGCAAAGAAACAATAAATAATTCAAGTTCACTTTTCTCGGTTTATTTTCATTATTAAAAATATTGCAGAAAATTAAGAGAAAACCGTTTTTTAAAGAAATGATGTATTTCTAATTTTTCTAATAAATTATATCCCTCTGTTTATTTGTATTTTTGTGTAGTGCGAATGTGTTTTTAATATTCATTTGCTGCATCAACTTACATAATGCACTGTATGTCTTTCTGTAAAGTAAAGAAAAATTTTCATTAATAAATAACTGGATGTAGCGCAAGCAAATCGTATAAGTTCACCTGTATTAGCAATTGTAGCTTGCCGTTTAATTTTTTTGTGAAGCATTCATGTCATTAGTAGTTTTCCTCCTCTATCGTAACATAATTTTCTGATTTTTGTTAAATAAACACCACTTTTTCAGATATTTCAGATTTTACGGCATAGGCCTGTAATATTGTTATTGTACCCCCTGAATCTTGGGACTGCATATCAACTCTCGTTAAACTGTAACATTTTCTTCAAATCTAAAATTGCTTTTATGTCTGAAAGTACCATAACCTGTTATCGGTGCTCTAACGCGGTCGAGAGCAGATGGCACATTTTGTTAAAATTATCCGTTTCTACTAGCCGAATTACATCCTACGACATCTAGTGACCAT